>LIEC01010634.1:0-17659 GCA_001925005.1 Drosera capensis
ATTTTTTAATTAAAATCTAATAATATATATCATAAATTTATTATATAAATTATTTAATATATATATAAATTTTTAAACATATAGTTTAGTGATAATCCATCGATATCACTAAATCAGCCTCAACGCATCCTAAATAATTTTGTTGTGACAAGGGATAATATTGTCTTTTTATTGTGTAAATTATCAATCACCTTTAGAACTTATTTATGAAAAAATGACACTTAAATTTTTATAATTATCATTTGGTTTTTTTAATCAATTAAGTTATATTATCTTTTTCTTTCCCGAACTCAAATAAGGTAATTGATGTAGTAAATATAATGAAAATTACTGGATACATCTTTATGACATTTATAACGTAGATGATATTATATTTTTATATCTTTTGAAGAGATATATGTGATGTATTTATCTATATCGTGAAAAGATTATGTATTATTTATGATAATCAATAAGAGATCTATACTTCGCCCTATATTCTCTTTTTCTGTGCATTTCTATTATTCATTCGTTGAGTTGATCTCATCGTCGATTATATGTTTTACAACAATTGAAATCTCTTGGTAATTAAAATCTTATGTAATATTTAGAAAAAATTACCTATATATCGCTTAGAAAAAAAAACCACAATAAGTACCCCACCTAATTTTTTTCTGCGAATATCATCAAATCTCTTCTTTTGCCTATCTTATTTTTTCTTTTTTTAAATAGAAATTTTTTCTAGAATATATATATTTTTTAAAATATTTTTTGTAACATAAAACATGAAGCAAAAGATACCCCAAACATACAATTACATACACACGCTCTCCTTTATGCTTTCTCCTCCTCTCCTGCCACTCTCATCACAACTACCAACGTCGACAACCATATCTCCTCCCTCATCTGCACCTGACTCCAGTGACCGCCACCATCTCCAACCTCATCATCATCACCACCAACTCCTCGAACAAATCAATCAAGAAACTTGAAAAAACCATAATTCGATTTACGTGTGTTTATAAGTTAAGATTCAAAAACGTGTTTTCATTTTGTTTGAAGAAAATGAATTCAAAGAGTCTGGATTTATTTTTGTATCTTGTGATTTTATTTCATCGTTGTTAATTTGATTTTGAGCAACTTTTCGAGAAAAATTAAACTAACGTATTGATTTGTACTGACGCACTATTTTCAAACAGTGTGTTTGTATAAATGAAAACAGTACACGTGTTTTCGAAAACACAAGATATAAAAATAAAGTCATTGCTCGAAAACACGTGTACTGTTTTCGAGCAATGACTTTATTTTTATATCTTGTGATTTTGATTTTGAGCAATGTTTTGAGAAAAATTGAACGTGACTGTATAAATTTGTGATTCAATTTGGAATCATTTCATTTGAATCTATGCATTCATGTTCTTATCAACTAATCAGTTTTCTTTGCAAAATTCAAATAACGAAACCCTAATTTATAATTTTATCTTTTTTCGTTTGAATTTATTATTGACAAACAGTGCGCCATTTGCGATTTTTTTGAGTTCAATTGAATTCGAGAATAGATTTGGATTTGGGTTTATTGATGAAAGATTAGAGTTGGATTTGTATTCGATTTGAAATTCGATTTTGGTCTCCTCAGTGCCCCTTTTGTTTCTCATTGTAGGTTTGCGCGGTTTTGGTTTGATAACTGAAACATATAGTAAATGAGAATTATTTTCCCGTTTAATATCGGTTGGGAACGTTTTTTTTTTTTTTGGAATTTTCTCTTATTTTTTAATATATCAATCTTGTATTTTCGCCTCCAATATCACTCTTCACTCGAATCTGTTCTCGTACACAGGTCGCCACCACTCATAATTTTCCACCCTCAATTGTTCTCATCTCGTTATGAGGTTATCGTCATCGTCGTCGTTGTCGTCAGTTTGTTATTGTTAAAAATATTTTTTTTAGTAAAACAAAATTTTGAATGTAATAGATGTATTAGGGGAGGTGATTTTTTAATTGATTAGTAGATACTTGACGAGAATAAAATTAAAATGAAATATTTATGTATAATTAAAACTCCATAACGGTATTTATCAAGAATTATGTCTCATACTTAATGGTAAATAAGATTGGTTTGTGAACTTCTTGGAAATTCAGTCCTTTTTTATTTAGGGAAAATGACAATAAACCCCGCTGTATTATTGGTCGGATGCACATAACCCCGGTAAAATTTGAAAATGTGTATTTAACTCGCACAAACAGTACTGTTTTTCAAACGACACAGTTGCCACAAACAGTGCACCTCCGTCATTACTCAGTACGTCTCCGAAATTCAATGAAGTACTCATAACAATCATCATGTTTACATTCAGTGCCTTTCAATGCTTTATTTTCAATACGACTACATGAAGGCACTCACAAACATTAATTGATATATATTTAGTTGAATACAGTGCACGAATAACATTACTTGGTGCGTCTCCGTAGTTTAATAAAACACTCACAAAGATCATTTATTTGCATTCAGTACCCATACAGTGCGTCTCATCCTTTTTGACGTTTTAATACTGTACTAATATCAATGTGCGAATCGAATCGTACGCCAAAGTTCTCCTCTAAATCGAGTCTTCCTTCATCAACATTAGTGAGCCCTAAACCATTGTTCTTCCTCCTCCTCCTTTCATTCTCCATTACTTTCGACCCGTCCTATCTTTCTCTTTTCTTTGCCGCCACGCCTCATCATTCTTCATGCCTCTGCCGGCACATCGACCTCTGCCACGATGACAATAACCACGATTCATTTATTATTGGTGATTTTGGTGGTGATGAGGGTGGAGAAGGGAGGTGGAGTAGCTGGGAGAGATTTACTAGGGAATTGATTGATTAGGGTTTTGATCTAATTAAATAGGTTGGTATAAGGGTAGGATGGGCAAGAATGGATTTTTTTTTTTTTTTTTTTTAAAAAAAACAACCAATTCGTAAATTTAAAAGTCGACTATCATCAATGGTAAATAAAATTTTAAAACACCACCAATTGATAACGTGCACTAGTTTAAATTAGTTTGTGCATTCGTGTTGTTATGTATAAGACAATTACAATTGGATTTTCATCACTAGCAGTTTGTTGAGACGATAAAAATGAGAGGTAACTTAAAATTTGATAGAATTTTAAAAACTTTGTTGAAAAATATATTTTTTATAAGATATATTAATTATTTCTTATCTTTTTATGATATTTATTTTACTCTAAATTAAAAATATTACTAATTGACTCGATTAAAAATAAATCAAATTCACCTTTTAAAACTATAGTTGTATCTAAAAAATCCGACAATGCTATGACCTCTCACACTTTCGTTTTAGTATATAGTATAGCTTATGAACATTAATCAAATATATAAAGGGAAAAAATTATTTGTGACTAATCACATATAACATTATATATGGTTAGATCGTTAGAATGAAATAATAATGGTTCAAATTAAAAGTGTATCTCTTTTATGTATCATTTAAAATGAATATCACCTTAAAAGACATGAATTAAAAGGTATTCGTTCCCTTCCCTTAAAATAAAGTTAATCAATGCACCTTTAACAGTTATTCCCATTACTTCTCTAAAACTTTTAAGATTGAATGTGATAATTTAGGTATGAGAATAGGAGTGGTGCTAATGCAAGAGTTAAAACCGATCGCCTACTTCACTGAGAAGCTAAACGGGGCTAACTTGTACTATCCAACATACACCAAAGATTTGTTTGCATTGATGAGAGCATTAGAGAAATGGATTCATTACTTATGGCGGAAGGGGTTCGGCATGCACACTAATCATAAATCTTTTGAACCACCTCAAAGGCCAAAGCAAACTGAGCAAATTTTAGAAATTTACTCCCTCAAGTGTAAATTTACTCCCACACAAACCCCGCAGACGACCACTCTCACCACCACCCACCACCAACGGCGACCCAACCCGCTCCCCAATCACCACCGATACCAACCCTTCCACCACATAACCTCCCTGCGACACACCAACGCCCACACAAAACACACCCACTCAACGGTGACCGAAATCCGACGAGGAGCTCCGGCGAGATCAGAGGGAAGCCGGCAAGGAGGAGGAAGGAAGCCCGCAGCCACCCTGCAACCATTTCATCCCGCAACCATTAAACCCTAACCTAGTTATAAAGTGTATTATCGTTCTAAACCTAATCTCTAATTTGATAAATTAATTTTTCATTTAATCTATACGATTTACTTTGATGATTTGGTTTATTGTTGAATTTGTGTTCATTATTGGTTGATTTGATTAATTTGGTTGGTTTAGGTGATTGGGTTGCTTGAATGATTTTTGTAATGGTTAATTGTGGCAATGGTTAGTGGAAAAATTAGGTGAAGTGATGGTTGTGGTGACGGTTGGTTGTTTGTGGCGTTTGGATTAGGTGATGGTTATGACAATGATTGTTTTATCATGCATATAGTTTGTTAGTAAAAAATTAGGTGGAGTGACGATGCCTGTAGTGATGGTTGAGTTTTGATGGCTTTTGAAATGGTTTTGGATTGCGTGAATTGGGTGGAGTACTACAAAATATCATAACTAATTGGTTAGTTAAAAAAATATCATAGCCTGGATCTCATAAGAAAAATATCGTTGTTTGAATAGTTAAAAAAAATAAAAAAGATTATAAGTTAACAAAATTAGTTTGATAGGTTGTATTTGTAGTTAATTGGAAAAAATAATGCCATTGGTAATTTAAAAAAAAAACATTTTAAGTTTTTGTAACTTGAGAAAGTAGTGTTGATAGCTAAAATGACCTTGTTTGTGGATAGAATGATTGATTTGAAATTATCATAGGGTTATGATTGATCTTGGATGTAAGAACAGTTAGTCGATAGGTTTTTTAGTGACAAGTATGTTCGGAATGTCAATAAATTCATAAGCTTTATTGTTCAACATTAATCATTTAACTATGTTGGATACTTGAAGTGTCCATGTATGAAGTGTTAGAATAAGGACCATCAGTTGGTTGATATCGTAAGGACATATTTGTATACGTCCGATTTTTTGCCCGAATATTGAAGGTGGAATTTTAGGTTGAAGTGGGTGAATCATTGAGAATGATCGGGGTTAATCTCTATGAGAACATGATGACGGATGGTTTTGGGGCTTCTAACTTCGAGAGCATGGTAGGGAACATGAATGATGTCAAGGACAATCCGCAGCCTCCTTCCAAGGAGTTCTTTGACATGTTGTATATAGCATGGGAGTCATTGTATCCTATTTGCGAACTCTTTTAGCTGAAGACCGCGTCTAGGTTGGTGAACATCAAATGTGAGTGCAACATATCTTACAGAGCGACAGATGTCATTGCAACTCTGTTGAAGGATATTTGTCCGGAAGATGATATGATGATGAACACGCTGTACTTGACTAACAGGCTAATGAGGGCATACGGCTTCCTGTTCAGAAGGTTGGTGTTTGTCCCTATGATTGCATGTTGTTCTGTAAGGGGGATTCCGGCTTAGAGTCATGTTCCATTTATGGGGCATCTTAATACAAGGAAAAACAGAGAGGCAAGAAACGGGTTGCTCTTAAAGTATTGAGATATTTTTCGATAACTCCGGGGCTTCAACGATTATTTGCAACCAAGAACAGTGTCGATGCGATGTCTTGATACTCCACCAAGTACAACATTGAAGATCAGATGTCGCATCTATTAGACATTGAGGCTTGGAAGAATCTAGATAGGGAGTTTCCTTGGTTCTTTGCACAACCAAGAAATGTTCGCTTGGGATTATGCACAGATGGATTTGCTCCTTTTGATAATCTTGGATCCAAATACTCATGTTGGCCTGTGATATTGACGCCATATAATCTTCCTCTTGGCTTGTGCTTGAAGACTGAGTTCATGATGCTTTCCATGATCATTTATGGGCCAATGAGTCCAAAAGGGAATCTAGATGTATACTTGCAGCCTTTGAATGATGAGTTGACGCATATGTGGAGCTTTAGGGAGAAGACATATGATGTTCGTCTGGAACAAATATTTCAGATGAGGGTTGCGTTGCTGTGGATCGTAAGTGATTTTCCAGCTTGTGCAATGCTACCGGAATGGAGCATAGTTGGAAGATTAGCATGTCCTTATTGTATAGAGCATTACTTTGAAACATGGGAAAAGACAGTCATGGTTTGACCGTTATCATAGGTTTTTACCTTACGGTCATCCTTTTCGAGCTTATAGGAGTGACTTGTCTAAGAACAGGACCGAGTATGATGATCCAGCCCCATTTATGATGGAGATGAGATACATGATCATGTATTTTTTACAGATCCAGAAGATTTCCATGAGTCTCATAATTGGAGCAAGTAGAGCATTTTTTGCAACCTTCCATATTGGAGCAAATTACTAATCAGACATAATCTCATAGTCATACATGTTGAGAAAAACGTGTTTGATAATTTGTTCAATACTGTCATGCATATGAAGGGCAAGACAAAAGACACAATTACAGAAAGAAAAGATACAAGCTATATTATAACCGTCCGAAGTTACAATTGAAGACTATGAAGAATAGGAGAGGCCTAGAACAAACGGTCAGTCCGAGGCTTCTTATCTTTTGAACAAGGAGACAAGAAAGTTGTTGTGTGAATGGTTCAAGAAGTTGAGGCTTGCAGATGGATATGCATCCAATCTAAGACGCTGCGTTCGTGATAATAATAGTGTCTGAAGGGACTACAGAGCCATGATTGTCATGTCATGATGTAGAGATTGCTTTCTATTGTCTTCAAGGAGCTATTTCAATCTAACAAATGGCACACCAGTCTGCTTCCTGACTTTAACAATGATGAGGAAGCTAGGATGGAAGAACAAGAGGGAGATGATGAGGAGGAAATTGAAGAGAATAAAGATGATAATCTTATTTCTGAAGGGAAAAAGATAGAGAAGGAGGAAGAGTTTGATGATGACCAAGATAAATCATCCAGATCTAAAAAAAGATGAAGACAATGATTAGAATTCCTGCATTTTTAAGCTTCTGTTAGCAAAAAATGTGTTTTTGACAATTAATGCTTAAGTCATTACATATTTTTACAATTTTATATTACTACTTAAGAGACCCTACCCATATTTTCTTCAATTTATAATTATTAAAAATTGTTTACATATTTATAGTTATTCTTTTCTTGCAGATGTCTACAAGAAAGCTACTTATGGGATTGAGTTCAGCCAATGCTGGCAGAGGTGGCAGAGTTCGAGGTAACTCTACCATTTACAAATTTTGCAAGTATTTATTATATTATTTATATCATGTACCAGTTTTTTTCTTTAGAAATTTAAAATAATTAATTTAATTAATATTTTAATATATATACTTCAAAAAAATATAGGTATGAGAGGTTGTGTATCACCAGCTAGATTTCATTATATAAGCACAACTTTGTTGCTTGATGAGGATGATTACCTCGAGGAACACCATCCTATACCCGATCTTCTATCTGCTCCACCTCGTCCCTCCATTTCACCTGCTCCTCGTCCTTTTATCCCACCAGCTCCCCGCCCTTCCAGATCACAAGCTTCTGGACTATCTAGCTCTCCTCATCTTTAATCATCACACTCATCTACGTAGGAAGATGAGGAGATCGAGTACGCTGGGAGTGGACGATGACTTATGGACTATTATATGTTTAGTGTTATTTTTTAATAAACTTTAAATTTCAATTGATTTTTGTTTTATTTTTAAATGTCGCCCTTTCCATATTTTTTATATCGTCCATTCCATACTTTGAATTTATACATTGAGTACGTTGGTACGTTTTTTTTTTCCTTTAAAAAAGAACCATGTTTTTATATTGTGAGTTTTATCTATTTTTTGTTGTATAAATTTGTTTGGTAAAAATATAATCTATATCGTAGGGCGAGACACTTAAGAGGATGTCTGATGAGGCAGAGGTGTTCGAGCACACGCATAAGAAGAAATGTGTTATGCCGGCATCTGGTCTAGAGTTAAGAGAGTGACGATAAGTTAAACTTTTTTCTTTTATTTTATGTTTTTTATAAAATATTTTAAAATATAATAAACTCTTTTATTTAATATTTTTTCCTTTTTATATATATATATATAGGCTGAGTATAAAGCTCGTCGTGCTGTGGTGGTGGATAAGTTTTTGGCAATGCAGGAGCCGAGCACTCAGCTCACGCCGGAGTAAGAGCACACCTTCACCAGCCAAGCGTACCTCGATGCAGCAGGATGCAAGAAGGGGTACAGATCGCCCTCCTTTATTGATCAGGTGACACCTAGATTCGAACTGGGATGATAGAAATGTGCAATCCCTTCGTTTGTATAAAAATTGAAGAACAAAACTTAGGAATATTAGTCATAATGTTGTTAGTGTGTTTAGGTTAGAAACCAAGTAGGTAACTGCAGTATAGGTCAGATGTTGGAGAGCAGACGGCCGCAGATGAGGAGCATTATGTGGGCCATCAGATACAGACTACTACAGAAGATTTTGGCTTAACAACTAAGGGATGCATGGGAAACAAAAGACCTACAAATACTTCAGGTTTTAGGATTGGACTTGCAGACGAGGACCAACACAACAATGCATGAAGTGCAGCAGATCTTGGTGCAGACGAGGTCTCACAGTACTGAGTGCAGATTAAGATGTAGCATACTAGAGTACAACAGAGATGATTGTTGGGGTTTAGGTCAAAGGTCTGAGGTTCAGTCAAATCAAAGATTTGAGGATCAACGTGTGACAGTACGAGAATTTGAAAAAGGTGAGGTGCCAACATTAGTTGAGGCTCACATGTGACAAGCTGTCACATTAGGTCCTATACATAGTCGCGAGTTCATTCCCTCAGCTTATAAAAGGGAATCGTTAAAGCTCAGTGAAGATGACTGTTGAATGAGAGAAAAAGTGCAAGCCAACAAACAATCCAAGATTCAAAGTCACTCGATTGAGAAAAACTGAGAAGAACACTGAATAGAGTTCACTAGTCTGCATAGAAGAAAAAAACTTATAGCAGAGTCCAATTATAGGATCTGTACAAAGATTTGGGTTCTTACCCTTTTTGATAAGTTAGTCAGCTTGTAAAAGAAGTTATCTTATAAGCCATAAATAAGAATATAGTGAACTCATTCATTGTCTTGACTAAATTGGTCATCAAGAAAAGATTGGACTAAGCTCTCGATTATCAATTGATAACGAGTGTCTAAACCAGTATAAATATTATGTTCTTTACTTGTTGTCATTGCTTGATATATTTAGAACTGTTAGAAATTAATTACTACACCCAAACAAAGACAAACTTATTCAATTTGAGTTTCTGTTGCAGACTATCAGTAGTCTGTATAGAACAACAATATTCAAAGTTGATAAAACCATTGCATAAACAAAAATACATCGAATCAATCTATTCACAACCCATCTAGGTTGAATCTTTGCACCTAACATGGGAAAAGAAGAATTTACAGTCCTCCGTCTTACCACTCGGCCATGCCGCCTAAATGATATAAAATAGATGAAAATATGACTTCCCTTTTTGTTTCTTTCTTTGTTTGGGGTGGGTAACTTTTTCTTGGTTTTCCTCTTGGCATCTTGAATTTCGTTTTTTTCGTTGCCTTACTAAAAAAAAATAAAAATTATTGGCTCTATCTCTTGGAAGGATTCTCATACTTCATGACAATAAGAATATCGAAAACCTTTTACTATTCTTTTTGTATTGAAAAAGATAATGTGGACTCTTATTTTTCATTTTAGTGACAAAAGTAAAAATCTCTGATAAATTTGTTAACTATTGACTTGACTGTGAATTCAAGAGCAATTCGAATTTTGAAAGTTTTTCTCTACCATTCTATTTCCCTAATGACATAAGAAAAAGATCTTTCTTAATTTTTGTTTTTCTCAATCTCAATTATAAGAAAAATTATTAGTCTATGTAAACCCTGGAACATGAACATAAATTACACAGATATATAATAATGTATCTATGTATATATGATATATCATGTCTATAGAGAATTATCAGATATTTTGATTCTTCAATTTCTTATTGAATAGGAATTCAAAATAGAACACCAACTGTGTTGTTCTGAATCGATTTACAATAAAAATCAAAGAGATTATAATGGTATTTTAGGAATTGTACTAATCAAAATTCTACTCATATGAATAGGTTACACGAAGGTAATGGAAGAATAGGTAAAGTAAAAAGACGATTAGAAAATATGATGGGTAAAAAAGTTTTTTTTTTCTTCGCAAATCTTTTTTTCAAATGGAATAAACCTAAAGGGCTAACGAAAAAGAAGAAGAAAGAGTTCTTTATTCTTTTGTCTCTATTTCATTGAAGAGATCAAATTCTAAATTCATTTCTTTTTTCGGTATCCAATCGGATTGGAATATGGAATATTATAATAATGGTAGAAATGGAAAGATTGAATGAATTGATCGTAAATTAGGAGATTGGCTCCATCCCTTCTTTCATACCTTATATTTGTATTGGATCGGCCTCCTCGGTGTATTATCCCAAGGAGGTCTGATCCTCGACCAATAGAGTACTAGCATCTATCGACCGCTGCGAGATGCTTTCGTTGAAGAAAGCAGGTGGCAGCTCTGAAGGTTGAGACAGAGAGGATGGTTCAGATGATGTCCCAGTACGGGAGAAGAGCTTTTGATCGCTGTCTGAACAGTTCTCATGATCCATCGCCACTGTCACCACTACCTCCATGTCCTCCAGAGCATATCCATGGTTTTAGGCGTATGTAGACTTGTATGATTTGAGTACTTTTTATAGTTTTCTTATCGTATTTTATTTTGATACACGATTTTTGTATTATAATCAGTAATTGATATCATTTTTGTGTTTTTTTCATGTTGGTTTTACATAATTTGATGTGTTGGTGTTGGATTATGGTTGTAGGAGGTTGGATGGATGGGTTTGGAGTGGTTTCAACGTGGTTTGGGTGAAATTTTGTACTGTGCAGAGAAATACAAGAAATCATGTTTTAGGTACCTGAAATAAGGTAATTAGCGAGAGAAACGATCGTTAAATGCACTGAAAAAATCATTGAGGAATAAGCTTTTTGCGACCATTTCGGTCACTAACTCAACAACTGATTCGGTTGCAAATAAGCTTTGTGACTGTTTTCTTTTCAATCGTAAAATTAGCAACCGAAATATTAACGGGCGCTAAGTTTTGACTGATATGGTCCCTAATTTAAATAACGATCAATATTTTAGCGATCGTTTTTTGCGAACAAATTATTTAGCAACCGAAATCACTGTTTAATGATAGAAAAATTCGGTGATGTTGATGAAGAGGTGAATGAGGACAATAAGTCAAAGGAATGTCTGATGACAGCAAAAGATAATGAAGATTCAAATGATGTGGTAGATACTGATTTCAATTCACTTAGAAAAGATATTCATATTCTGCCTAAAAGTAGCATGATTGAAATCTTCACTGCATCCATTAACACGAATGCAAAGTTGTTATCAGATAAGAATGTTCTTGATGAAAATCTTGTTGAATTGAGAGTTGAACACACTAAGTTCAAAACAGGGAAATGAAGAGCTTACTATTAAAAATGGCAAGTTTAAACTTGGTGTTATGCAACTTAAAAACAAAAATGTAGAGATGCGGTCTATCTTCAAGAACCAGCTCTTGCATATTAGAAAACTTGAGATGAGAAACACGTTTGCAAAAGGTGCAAGCACTAATGAAAAATACACCTCTAGAACTGAACCTGAAAAGAGTAAGCCTCAACAGTAACTATCAAAGTTTGCATGATTAATTCAAATGAGGCATTTAGAATATCTCTAGAAGGTAGATTAGATACACGAAAATTGATAGACAAACCAAACACACGTCCACTTGGCTTAATATCTAAAAGAAACATTAAAAGGAAACCTTGTGAAAGAAAAAAATGCACTGATTTGTCTTGTGTAAAAATTTATGTGCAATGCGATTCTAAAGGACATGTTAAGAGTGATTGTGTCAAATTGATCATGTGTTTTTTATGACATAAAGTTTAAACATGGATATAGGTACTTATTCATTTGTTCAGTGGAAACATTTGATATTTTGTTGTTGTATTGTATTTTTTACATTTGTTTCGATGAAGTCAACTAAACTGGACACAGGTTATTATTATAGGAACATGTTGGTGTTTTACGTATGACTTCATGTTATTCAAAAGTCTCAAAGATTGTATCGATCTTGAGTAAAGGCTTGGGATAATAAGTTGAGCCTTAATATATGTCTTGTGACACATAAGGTCAATCACGCTTGCTACCTAAGTCAAGACATATGATGTGCTTCTTTTGTAATCAAGTGATTTTCTAAATCTTATTTTGATACATAAGGGAGAAAATCGTGTGATCGACAAAAGGATGATACATGATATTTTCGTTGGAGTATAATCCATTTGCCACACTACCATATTAAAATTCATGTTAGTAGAGTTTAAAGTTTTGTGATCATGAAAGGTCCTGTGTCGCTTAGAGAAAGATGTCATTTTCATCATGATCCTGAACTTGAGGTTCTATATGACCGAATTGACTTAAAAGAGAACCTCTAAACCAATGACTTTTATTAATACCACAGTGCACTTGCAAATTGTTAATTAACCCGTCTTTTGTGTTCTTCTAAAAATCAAAATTGTTCCCTAAATTTTTTGTTTTGTTTTGACAATTAATAATCCCAAGTTGGAGAATGTAAGATTTATCTTAATGAATCTCCATGTGTGGGTATATTAATTGTTATAAAATTAAAATGGGTAATCAGTTGGTCTAATAAAGTGAGATGAACTGCTATTATTTTAATATAATATGAGGATGATTAGTATGGGTTGGGTAGGTATTTATTGATCCTTGATGAATATGTCAAATAATTACTATATATATATATATATATATCAAGTACATCACCTTTTCTAACCCAAAGTATGCTATACACGATGACTTATTTACATCGGCTGTCAAGAAAATTAGAAAAATAGAGTCTATTAACGTTGTTTGTTCGTGATAGAATTTATAGATCTAATCAATTTAATTTCGTGTTCTTCATAATTAATTTACGTTACGAATCATGACGATCAAGATACGCATATAATTATTTTTCATCTCAATTTGTTATTTTACATCCATCTATGACGATGTTGTTGATCGATTTGCCTATGGTCAATAATTTCATTAATATTGATGCTAAACCAACCAATCTTAATTTATTTGGGACATATGTAATAATTTTTTAACTATCTTTTCTTGGTTTTATGATTTTGATAACCTCTTCCAAATTCCAATACGTCTTCTAATATATTGAAAGCCCAGTTCTTTTCATGCTCCATCAAAATTCATCCTCTCCAAAGCCCAGCCCAATCCTTTACCACAATCCCATCATTGACCGTCCGACAGTTCAACTACCACCACCATCTAACTTACCCGGATCAAACCGCCCCCACGGAGTTTCAACCCGTTCACACAAACTAATCCAATTCAACCATGTCTGACTCGGTCGACCACCGCGCCGGCGACGACTCACACCACTCTCAATCCCACCCCTTCGACGACGACACACAGCAATTCGACTCCGTCGATGGAGGATTCGTTGACGTTGACTCCCAAACCTTCAACAACGAGGACGACGAGGTCGAGGACTCCATCTTCGTCGGAAACGGAAATGGAGTTTTTGTGGGTGAAGTGGAGCAGATCAGCGGATACGAGGACGAGTTCTCGGAGTACTCGAACAGTGACGCGGTGAACGGAGTTTTTGTTGAGTCGGATGGTCCGGTGTTGCCTGAGATCCACGAGGAAGGGGTGATTCTGCGAGAGTGGAGGAGGTGATTTTTTGGTTTTGATGGTTCTATGTCGTCCGATCTGTTGCCAGGTTTTCCTTTGGGGTTGTTTGATCGCTGAGAATAGTGGAATCTAAAGCCAGCGACTTAATTAAAGGATAGTTACCAAATCAGGAAACAGAAAAAAGAAATCCAATTTATTGGATTTGAGTCTTCTCTTTTGATTGGTCTTTTTGAAAAAAGAAAGTCATACCAATTACCAAATAGTTTGGATTTGTTGCGCAGTTTGATTGATTTTTTGTTTGGGGTTGGAGGACATGTGTCATGACATTACATCTGTCGGTCAAAATCCAAAATCCAATGATTGAGATTAAAACAAAATCAATAAAAGATTGAGACTAAAACAAAATCAATGAAAGACTGAGATTAAACACTCATATAATCTCAAGCATTCATTCTTGTGTTTTTTTCTCAATCATTGAATTTTAACTAGACATGTATATATCATGCCACATATGCGTTGTTCCTTTTTTGATTTTTCAGGCTTTTTCTGTGAGTTAGGAATGGAATGGGAAGGGAGGGGATGGATTAGAAGGAATTTCAATCACTAACCCTCTTAATCCTTTGTTTGTGAGTTTTGTGTATGGAAGGAGACGATTAGAAGTAAGCGCAGAACAAAAAGAAGGAGACGATTCAATGTTGGCTTGTTGTGCTAGTTTTATCATGCGATGGAACATGGTCCGTGAGTTAATTAGTAGTACAAAATAGTGGTGCTATTGTTTTTTTGTTTTTTTTACCATGTTATTACATTTTTCTAACATTTTATTGATACCTTGAGATAACACAATGAATCAAATATGATAGAAGGACCATTTATTTTCTTTATGCAACATACATTTATGATTTATTTTCTTAAATATTACTCCCTTCGTCCAAAAAGAATGGAACATGGTCCGTGTGTTAATTAGTAGTACAAAATAGACATGCTATTGTTTGTTTGTTTTTTTACCATGTTATTACATTTTTCTAACACCTTGAGATAACACAATGAATCAAATATGATAGAAGGACCATTTATTTTCTTTATGCAACATACATTTATGTTTTATTTTCTTAAATATTACTCCCTTCGTAAAAAAAAAAAAATGAAACATGGAGACTATGCACACATATCAATGTGAGTGTTGACTTAGTGTTAAAACGATCAATATACCCTTCAAAATATGTGAGGAAAAGGAGAGACAAGAAGAAAGGAGGAGAAATGATAATGGGGTTGGATGATATGATATAAAGTAAATAGTAAGGATATTTTGGTATTTTTACTCAAAAAACTTGTCATTTTAGAAAGTGTTGCATTTATTTGTGATGGATAAATAAGAAAAATTATTTCACTTATTTTGGGACGACGAAAGTAGTAATTAATGAAGAAAATTATATATTTAATGATGTAATTAATGCATCACGGTTGGATGACGGTTGAACCGGTGACTCATCCGCCCGTTGAACTTTCCGGTTCAATGAAAGGTCCGTGTCTGAAAACATTGCTTCACACACTTCAATGTATAAAATAAATTAATTATCTTACGTAGATTTACAAACAAAACAAAGTAAAGTTACAATACTTCTCCTTACTTATCTTTCCTTTCCCTCCCCATCCCTTCCCTCCCATCCCCTTCACATTGAAACTCACAAAAGAGCCTCGGTGTTGTTAAGTATTGAATAGTGGAAATTTTTTGTTTTGTTTTGTTTCTTCTGTCATATGGGTCGATTGAATTGAGGTGAATCGTTTGATCTGTTGGATAAAAAGTTGTGGGCCAAAGAGGTGAGGTAGGTGAGTGCGGTATGAATTGGAGCAAAAGCAGAAGGGCACCTCACGGAGAAAGATATAACATTTGGGGGTGAATTTGTTGAATTGGAAAGTGAAGTGCTTAGGGTGTTGGTTCACGATATGGGAAGTTTTGCTTCGTGATGTTCCCATGAAGTTGATATTTCACAGTATAACTTCTTGGTTGATGAGGAGTGATTGGGCAAGCGGTGTAACTTGTTAGAAGTTTGTGCTTGTTGCCAGCATCTTATGGTGATTAGGTCAAATTATTGTCCATTAGTCACATTTTCCAATATAATTATAGTGTTTCTTGATTACTGGTAGGTTTGGGTTAGTAGTAGTTTGATTCATGGTGATTAGGTCAAATTATTGTCCATTAGTCACATTTTTAACTTTTGATGAGAGGTTTTTCTTGATTACTGGTAGGTTTGGGTTAGTAGTAGTTTGATTCATGGTGATTAGGTCAAATTATTGTCCATTAGTCACATTTTCCAATATAATTATAGTGTTTCTTGATTACTTATTATGATAATTTTGTAGATTAATGTAGAGTAAAAATAAACATTGCTGTAAATTACTTAAAACTACAAAAATTCAGAAATAATTCTTAAAAACTACACAAGGAAAAATAATTTCAAAAAACTACAATTTTAAAAATAGAGCATCTTTGTTGTATGAAATAAAGCCTCTTTGTTATATCATATGAAACTGAGCGTATGAGAAAGTTGTATATTTTTGGAATTATTTTTCCGCGTATATGATTTTAGACTTTTTTTTTTCAGATTTTGTAGTTTTGGGTAAATTTCCCTAAACATTAAGGTGGGGCTTGTTCCATATCATTTTTGGTATATAATTCTGTGTTTAGGGCTTCATGCAGGTTTACATGTTTCGATATATTGCAATGTATTTATACCTTACATATATTTACTAATTGAAAGATAAAGGGGTTGTTTGGTAACGTTCCTCAAATTTATGAAAATCAAAATCAGTTATAGATTAAAAAAATCAGCAACAAAAATCAAGAATACTTTACAAAACAAAGTGATTTTCTGTTATGCTAATCTTGAATGTTGTGCTCAAATGAATCAAGAAACAAAATCTGAAAATTATTTTTTCCGGTTTTTGTTTTCTGTTTTCACTTGATCTGTTTGAAAAAATAGAAATAAAAAAACTAACAATTTTTCATCAGCGAGCGAAATGAAAGCTAAATTTCAAAAAACATAATTATTACCAAATAGACCTAAGGAATTGGGATGATAGTTTTGGAATAGTTTTTAGTTGTTTGCAACTTTGTCATTGTTGATTGACTGCGTGAATCTACTTCCTACTTGCCTTATTGACTACAAGAACTAGATTCTCATTTACCACACTCCGTTCCATTCTAATGAATGGAAAATCTGTTTTCTCCACTTGGTGCTGATGTAATCTGAGTGGGCATTATTATTGGTTTTGGCAAGCATAGTTATCATGGCATTCGGCAAATCACGATTAGTCTACTACTTGTTCATGAACGATTTGTTTTGGTTTCTATTTTTGAATTATAGAAAATCTTGTCTTGTCCGTCATGTCGAAGATTAGTTTAACTTGTCGAATGTTTTGATGACTTGGGCCTAGACAAGTGTTTTACTCCAATTTTCTTGTTCCTTTTTTTTTTTCAAAAAAGTTACAATCTCTTTCCTTGTGTACTCAAATTTATAATTATTGCAAAATTATTTGAAAAGAGTTTAGAAGAAACACAAGAAACAAGAAACAAATCATAGAAGAAGAAGAGAATATCATGGATGACGATGAAGATATTTAGATGATGACTTTGGTCGGAGTCAAAGGGATAAGTATATCATCACCTGAAGCAAATTCCTCTTTCATAGATGACTTTGAATGATAGTTCATGAATGAGGACTCTTTTTTGCTTTCATAAACGTTAGAATATATGTATTTTAGGGAAATATTTATATGATTGTTCTTCCTAGATTAGTTTGATTTCCTCGATTATATTGTTTCCTAGTTTATTTGTTTTCTCATTGTAATGTTTTTTTATTTTGTATTTGACTACTCTTTAAATAGAGTATGTCATAATCAATAATG
>LIEC01010635.1:0-34542 GCA_001925005.1 Drosera capensis
TGGTAGGAGCCGCACCGCACGAGATTATATTTTGATATTTGAGAATTAGATCTGATATTGATATTAGATCCGATATTTATTAAAAACAACCTCGCTCTGATACCATGATAAATATATTGAATTAAGATATATTATTGTATTGAAGTATTGAAAAGTATATCTCTAAACCTATACAATAATCATCTATTTATACGACGATTACAACGGTCATATTACAACGACCATATTACAACGACCATATTACAACGGTCATATTCTTATATTTTAACAATATGTATAAGTAGACTGTTGGGTTTGATTAGTATTAAAATCAACCAATTATGAGATGTGTTATATTATATTCTATCATGCATGATCGTGTTGGGGGAATTTATGTGTATATATAAAAGAGGTATGGCCTATGTGCATTAATGCACATTTTGTTGTCATGCACATGTTGAAGTATGAACGTACGTATATTATTGAAAGATCCTCTTTCAATTTGATATCTCGAAGGATAGTGCACATTTTCCGCAACTTCTTCGTAAATTCCAAACCTTGTTCCTATTGAAGCTTTAGGGGCTGTTTCAATATTTCTGTGGCAGTTATTGAAAATTGTGAATATGTGAAAAACAAAATCAGTTAAAAAAAACAGAAAAATAATATACAATATGATTTTCTATAAACAAAATCTAAAAATAATGTAGTCACATAAATCAAAAAACAAATATCGAAAATAATTTTTCGTAGAATAGTGTTTTTTCTTTCAATTCCATCATTTGAGAAACCAAGAATAGAAATAAACACTATTATTTTATCAAGTAATGAAATAAAAAAACAACAACAATATCAAATAGACCCATAAAAACTAAAAACAATACGTGTTATATAGAGTTATGTGTTATATCCACGTTTGGCTTACATGGTTTTCCCTACGTTCCAAATAAATTGTGATGACACATACTTCGAGGTTTAATTAATACGAGAAAACGCCATTTTTTATAAAATTGTTGTGAGACATTAATGATAAATTAAGTTATGAACTTTAATCTCGAACCAGTTTAAGATTTTTTTTGATATCGTTAAGAATAAAAATGAAACATATCGAAATACATATCATCGTAATTCATTTGAGAGGAAAGGACTAATAACAAAGATTGAATTATAAACCCTGCAATCGTGGGTGATAAGAAAATAAACACAAGGATTATTATTTACTTTTAATCAACCCAACCGCTATAAATCCTTTTATCCCTTTGCTATTAGTGCCACCTTTGTTGGTGCTATTAGGAGTAACTCCAATCATAACCTAAAAATGATGATATTTTTATAATCTAATATTAAATGGAAAAAATAGAGTTTTAATCATGAGTAAAATTTGATATCAAAAATAAAATTGTGTTATAATCAGTTCTATATTTAGCACAAGTTATAAATACACTTATCCTTATTATGTTATCAATGATGCCTATCTTTTGTGTTTTTTTTTTTAAATCACCGATGGGATACAAATAAAATATTTTGATCAAGAATTATATAAATATATAGTTGAAAATTTGATTAAACGTTTGAATACAAAATTTAAGTAAATAAAATTGTTGAAAAAAATGTTGAAATCCATACAAATTGTTGAAAATTTAATAAAAAGGATCATAAATTAATAATAGTTAATTGTTAAATAATCGACAAGCTAAAAATATTGTCATCATAAAAAGATTTGTTACATTTGAAACTTTTGAGGTTTAAAATATCTTCAAATATTGAAAGGTTAGTCCTATAATTGATGTCAAAAATTCTAAAAATGATTATAATCATTGGATTTGTTCCTCATAATCCTTCTATCCTGGATTAGATTTCCATTATCTCAACCCGACATATGGCCCCACCACCATATAAATTTACATCAACTGTCCATCATAATCCTGCTTTTAACCCCTATAAATGAAAGCATTGTTAATCCCTTTATTACTAAATTTATTTAATCCCAATTCCATATCAAACGAGGCCTGATAAGAAAAAAGCCACCCTAATAGTGGAATATATATGTAAGATCACCATGGACGTAAACCTAAAAGTACGTAATCGTTTCTCATTAGTGACTGTGCTTGCTCAAGAACAGACCAATTTAATCCCTTGTGTCAGTTGTGTCCCTATCCATTTCTCTAACTTTCCAAAAGGGTTCATTCTTAATTTTCCGATTCGATCCTATCATGCTTCCAATTCGACTTTCCCAAATAAGAACCAATTTTTATGTCTGCACAATTTTCGTACAAAAAACACACAAAAAAATAAGACAAATTTGGGCAATCAGATCCATCTAAACAAAGCACATAAACGAAGATAATCGTACCTGATGTTTGGCGACAACCCAAACTCCAAATCGGCTTCTAATCGCATCCAAGAAGTCATTGCCAGCCATTTCCGCTTTTCGCCCGACAATGACTTGTCGGCGAATGGATCCACCGTTGAAGCCGGAAAACCGAGAGTCGAAGGACATGGCGGAGATCTTGTTTATCCGACTGTGTATCAGTTGATGTTTGTCGTCGGAGGACAATGAGGCGCTGTGGTGGTGTTGGTTGCCGGAGATCGGCTGTGAGGGTTTTCTGTTTTGGGATAAGTGACAGTAAAATTGTTAAATCCCAATATTAAAGCTGTCTTTGACTTTTATCCCGTCACATTGATAATTTTTACTATATATAAAATAAAATTTATCGATAATAACATATAAATTATATGTTATTAAAACATATTGTTTTTGTTTTTTGAAATTTTCAGATCATCATCCATTAATCCATAACGATATATAATATTAGTATCATATATTTTTTTTATCATTATATGTATTACTTCCGTCCCATAATAATTATAACACATATATATATTGTATTATTCTATACATGTGAATACAAGTCTCGTTTTTATATTAAATCACGTCTGATCCTCGCGTAACATGTATTAGGTTGGAATACGTAATTTACATAACCATTGATGTTTCACGATAAATTTAGAAAAAAATATTATGTTTGATCGTCATTACATATATGTCAAATTTTATATTAACACACGTGTCAGATTAAAATATTTTTATTTAGGAATAATTTGCAAGAAATATAACTGATAAGTTTTTATTTTAAAAATATATCATTAACTAATTTTAATTATCATGAACTCTCAATTTATCAAAAATGCTTACATTACCTCTCCATCCTCACCCACTACCATGCCGAAAAAAGATCCCTGGCTGCCCATGATTACACAACATTTATTGTGGACCATTGGATTTTCAATCCAACTAGTGTGCCACATGCACGATGCGCGGGGAATGACGTAATATGTTATGAGTCATTAATTATTCATAAATTGATTATTTATTTTGATATCGTCAATTTTTTGTTACCTATATGCATATCATCATAGATTTTTTTAAAATTTATTTGATTTTATCGAGAATATTTAATAAATTCTTGAAATATATGACATTTTTATATTTAATCTTGTTATTTAAAATTTTCATGCAAAAACCAATATAACTTTTATCACAACAATATATTTTACATATTTCTATCCAATCGATGTTTAAATCCATGAACTATGATAAAACCAAATGAATAGACGAAAAATATCCAAAAAAAAAAATGAATGTTTTTTCTTCTTTTTGTTTTTAATGAAGTTTAAAAGTTGTCATCTTTTTTAATCCAATGTCAATCATGCGTAGACGACAATATCAATATAAAAAGAATACTATTAAAATAACTTCTAAATTTTTTCAGATATTTCATTTAAGTTTGATAATGTTGCCTAATATTTTCATAAAATTTCTATTGGTTAAACAATATGAATGAACATATCTTCTATAATTATCATGATATTTATTTTTATTTTTTATAAAAATAATTAAAATTATCAAAATAATTGTATCGCGCTATAAATCAAATCAAGTTATTTTTGTATGTGATATTAAAAAATTTGGCTTTTTTCTTTTAGGTAGAAACTTTTCATTTTTTTGTAGTGAAATATTTGTAATCGTATCATTTTCTGACAATAATTAACACAAACTATAAGAATATTTATATACATATTTTTTGTCATGACATATATAAAGAGTTTAATGATATGTATGAACTACAAAAGAGAAAATGTGAAATTTTTTTAATCTTTTTTCATAATTATTAATGTTGATCATTGAATAGATTAAGAACAAAATTATTATAGAATCCCTCAATGATAATTGAATTGATTGATTAAGATATTATTTAATATATTATGATATTTCATGGGATGACATTCCGAATTTAGAATATATATAGATGGTCCATATTGTTTGATGTTTTGGTATGGGATTTTTGTGTGTGTTTTTTACTTTATGTTGTTTTTTTCACGAGATTTTTTTTTTTGGGGTTTTCTAATTCAATTTTTTTAGGGTTTTCTGTTTTTTAATGGTTAAAAAATATTTTTAAATTCAAAAAGAAGGAAAAGGGTTTTTTTTATGTAATGCACATGTCCCTACTATACCATACCATGATATCCACACCACGCGGACGATGATCTTCCTCCGTCGACGGCGACAATCATGTTTTTATCAACAATCACTCTCTTTTATTCATTTTTTCCCTCTCTCCATCTCCCCTAAACCATTTTCCTCTCTTCCAAATACCTCCATCTTCATGTCTCCACTCTTTTTCTCTAAAAATGAATGATAATATCATCATAAAAAAAAAGTATATTTTTGTAAAAATCTTGTAGAAAAATAAAACTTCTACTATATAAGAAATGCAAAAAAATAAAATTTTTATCGCATAAAAAATTACAGACAAATAAAATTTTTACCGTTCAAACCCAAAGAGATAAATTCATGAGGAAAGCATCGTTACTAATTATTATATAACACAAGCTTATAAAATTGGAACTCAAAAGATTTTATTTGGGAAATGTCATACTCCATTTTCACAACAAATCAACGTTACATCTATCTAGAAATTTCCACTAGTTATGCAATAAGCTTTGGTAGGGTGAACAGGCAGACCATTTTCACATAACTAAGAAACATAGTCACAATCATAGTCCATCATTCCCAAATTGAATCCTCAATTTCCTCAACCCAACTCCAGAGCCGATCATCTCCAAAACACCCATCAGAAATGCAAGTCTCCAATGGCACCAAAGCTTCTCCCACCTTCCAAAAATTCCACTCAAATCCTCAAATGGGTCTCATCAATCAAGCGATTTTCCTCACTCCCATGCCTAATCCCCACCCAATTCGACCCAAAACCCTTCCAAAACCCGCCCACAGAACCAAACCCTAAACCCCAAAACTCTAGTGATTTGGGCCCTTTGATGAGAGCACTAAAATGGGTTCGTCATGGACTTGATGCTGGTTCCTGTTTCGGGATGATATTGAAGATGGGTCTTGGTCAAAATGTAGAAGGGATTGAGGGTTTGTGTGATGAGATGATTAGATATGGGTCTGATGAAGAGGGGTTTGACGGTTTGTTTGATGTTCTTGTGAGGAATGGGAGGGTTAGGGAGGCAATAAGGGTGATAGATATGGATTCGAGCCGGTGGGATCGGCATTGTGGTGATCTTGATCGGTTCAACGCGGTGTTAGGGGCGGTCGTGGAAGGGAAGAGAGGGTTGAGGGATGTTGTGTTTGTGTATAAGGAGATGGTGAAGTCGGCTTTGGTTCCGAATGTTGATACCTTGAATTGGTTGATCGAGGCGTTGTTTGATTCAGGTAAGGTTGATGCGGCATTGGATCAGTTCCGAAGGATGAGGAAGAAAGGGTGCGTACCGAATGGTAGGACGTTCGAGATAGTGATTGATAGGTTGTTGGATCGTGATCGAGTGGATGAATCGATTGGTGTGATGCATGAAATATTGGGACTTCCTGATTGAAGTTTATACTCTGTGACGGATTTGATCCTTATGTAGACCAAACGAGGGATTGAGGGACTTCAGTATATGTTCTACCTCAACAAATGTTTCCCTGTGAATCTGGGGATCACGTCACGCCATTGTGAATTGAAGAAAAAAAGTTTCTGCTGGCGTGCATGCTAGCAGTTGAGCTAATGTGGAATTTGGATCAAGACTGATGGTGCATGAGCTTGAGAAACACTGACAAGGTACACGTTCTCAACCCGAAAGAAGCTGAACTTGTGAATGAATGTGGAACTCTTCTCACACTTATACTTTCTCATCCAAGTGATCGCTACGCGGGTATCTTATTAACTTTGTTTCAGGCATTATGGAACAATGAATAAGTAGTGTTCACAAGGAGTGACCTGTCAAGGTTTAATGATATCGATGCAGATTCAACAGGTGACAATGGGGGTATTCAAACTTCCATATTAGTTGCGAATGGCAGTGCACAGAGGAAAAGCTGTAGTTGAAGGATTGAGGATGCTGATTGAGATTCGCCGCCTTGTTCACAAGCTAATGTGTTCCCATTGATATTATACAGCAGATTGGAAGGTTGACGCATTCAGATTCTCAGTTAGTCAGTTGTACTTTCACAGTGATGCCATTGACGAATCACGTATACTGCATCCTAATTTAAAATATACTCCAGTATATGTTGAAATTAGGATATATGCAGTATATGCCTCCATAAGTTGCAGATTCTCAGGATACAGTGATGCAGAATACCAAAGTTAGTTAGAATCACGTGAGCATTGACGAAGCACTTCTCTATACTCAGACCAAGGATCCCAAGTTGATCGCCTACACACACAGTGATTATGGAGGCGATCTTGATGAGAGAAAGAACACATCAGGTTATGTTTTCTACTTTGGATCATCGACATTTTGCTGGTCATCGAGGAAGCAGTCTGTGGTTGCCCTGCCAACATGTGAAGCTGAGTATATCGCTGCAGCGAGTTGTGCATGTCAAGCTATTTGGCTTAGAAACTTAATGGAGGAGTCGAATGCTCGACAGGAGGAGTCCACGATTCGGTACATTGACAACAAGTCAGCAATCGAGCTAATTAAGAATCTTGAGACGCATGGAAAGAACAAGCATATCGGGACACGGTTCTATTTTCTGAGAGACCAAGCGAAGAAAGGGACAGTGAAGCCTGTCTATTGCAGCACAGAGGAACAAGTTGCAGACATCTTTACCAAACCGTTGAAGACTGCTGTGTTCGAGAAGGTGAAGACCAAACTCGGGATGACAAAACAAGTTTGAGGGGGAGTGTTGTAGTTCAAACACGTTTTGGTGGAGATTAATTTTAGTGGGGTTTGAGGACATTGAATGAGGAGCAATTTTCTCTCAAAATAACAAACGAAAAAAAAAACAGCAATAAATGGGTATGTTAGAAGATGACAAATCGATTGAGAACTATGAATTGTTGTTCAACGCATGAGATTGTCAAGAGTAAATGAAATCAAGCTCTTGCATTATAATCACATAGCATTAGACAGGAGGTGGTAGAAGCCTAGAGTATATAAGCTTCTTTGTTCAATGAAATTTATTTTATTTTTTCTATCATACATTTCAGTCGTTATGCTCGAAATAACGAAGCATTAGTAGCACAGCACCTTATTCTCAAAGCGAGTAATGGCATTTCAGCACCAAAACATAAAGATTGTTTTGGTAGACAGATTCAGTAGGAGAATGCTTTCTCTATAATGCAATTCCACCGTGTTTTAGAGCATCGAGTTGTTGGCTAGATTTGGAAGGCATCTAGCTTCTCACACCATTTTAAAGCGACCCGACGCTTCGTCCATGGTTGGTTCAGGATTCATTCGAGATAATCTCAATTCATTTGTGGTATGACAATTTAAGACATCAAGATTAGACTTGGTACATCTTATCCTTCTAACGTCCTGTCCATGGCAAGCCATGTCAGGGCGGGATTATAACACGAGTCTCTTATTTTCGCTCAGGTGCATATTTGTGATGATAGTATGGCTTTATTCAGAGATTGTGAGAATCAATGAATATTTCATTGCAGGAAGCAACCAAAATCTACAACAGGATAGCGGCTGACGGTAGCAAGCGAACGAGCAACCAAATTGTCATCATACAATATATATTTCTGCTACCTGCTGACCCTGAGTAAACCCACTTAGGACTCATCAGCAACCCCTACTATTCCTTATTGTCAATCAATGAATTTACATCACTTCAGGACAAATAAGAAGATATTCCTCAGCTTACATGAAAACCAAATTGTGACATGAGTTATCACACGGGTATGCACAATCGAGTAGCTTGATGCTTGATCGGTCAAAGTACCAGTCTCCAACGGCTATAGCGACCGGCTGCATCCATATTATCAGAGATCAAGATGATTAGGAAATCAGAATGTTAAATGTCTAAGAGAAATATACATCATATAAGCAAAGAGAAGCAAGAATATAAGACAGCAATCAGTCATCGACATCCAGAACAGTACGTCCATTTAGGTCACGCTAATACCATGCCAGGTTACGTCACTAGATTCATCATCATTTATGAGAAAAATCACAAATCAAGAACATCTATAGCTACTGGAATCCAGCAGACCTCCATTCCCATGTTGTCTGCGTTGCAACAAAGGTGGAGTTTATTGGACGGCAAAAGAGCCGTCTAGCTACAAAGACGACAGAAGCATCCAAGTTTTGCAAAAGCCTACTTGCCCGTAGTTATCTGGAATGCACTTCAACATATAGGAATATCAGGATGAGATACGCAGAATGCTACTTGTGGATGATCAGTGCGATTTTTAACTAAAAAACCAGCATATCTTGACTGCTTCTAGTGCTGATCTAAAAGGGCTCATTCGGTCTGCGAACTATTGTATGCGCGGCTGTATCTTCTAGTTGAGCTCTTAGGAAAACTAGGCTCTTACAGTTGATTTGTGAGAGTTTAAAACGCGAAGTATTCCAACCACGTCTAAACTTCAAACATGAATAATTACAAGGTTAAATCGATGAACAAAACAGTTCATTACCTTCTTTCCAAGAGTAGGGGAGTCATCAGCGAACCATGTGTCCTGCCTTTCGGACTGGCAATGAGCAAAACATGAATTCAAGAACAAGCCATTTGGTCGGGATGTTTCAAAACCTTTTACTACATTGATCATTTGGTTTCTGAATCCTGCACCAGGAAGCCAAGAAATTCACTCAAAAAAAAAAAAAAAAAAAATCAGATCATCTAGCTGCAGTAACTGTATTAATACTTTGTAAGAAACCAATCTGTGATGGAGAACATCGAGCATGGTTCAATTTACAGTCACGCCACAGATTGTGAGGATCTGCAACAGGCGGAGCCAAACTGGCTTGAACCTGAAATTGACAAGAGAGTAGTCCTAATATCAGCATGTGAGACAAAAAACAAGATATAAAATTAAACAAGGAAAAAGGGTGTGAGCAGCACAAGCTAGGTGCTGCAACTCGTAGTTCTAATTGTTGAAATCCGGTTCTTAAATCATTCTGTAGTTGAGAACTATGCCTTTTTTTTTCTTGAACAACTGTCTATCATGTTATATCAATAAATTGGCAAATTAGTCCATGAATCATGGAAAAACATTTCTTCCTCTGCTGCTGCGGCATAAATATATGTGCAGAAAAAGAAACAGATATGTACCTGCCATGAATCATAAGCCGCATTGAGAATGAACAAAGGGGTTTGGATATGAGCAATAAGATTCTGAGGGAAGAAACACTGTAAAAGAAGTAGATACAGGATGTAAGTTAACAGATCTAAGTAACATCCATACAAAGATATCTGAAATTTAAATAAACCAAGTCGCAAAACCGGCTCAGCAAAGATTACCGAAGTTGGATCCATGTGGTTGATACATGAAGCTGGAAGATTCTTCGCCACGCTCTATGGCAGAAGGAATAGACAGATTAATTGCAAGAATAACCCTCTTCTAAAAATGAAGAGTAAAGAATATCGACACACTTACTTGATAGGTGACAACGCCTTGGAAAAACCTCCTCAGGGTGTGACCACCTGATACATCAACCCTGTTGGTGGCAAATCCGAAGTTTAACAAACCAACTCAAATCTAATACCAGAAAACAATATAATTCTTCATTGCATGAGATGTAGTTATTTACGCATCAAGGAACAGTCCAGCATCAGCTAGGCATTTGACTTTGGTACTTTTGGAAAACAAACCCCGGAACTCATCACAATGTAGCATGGATGCTAGGCCTCCGGCGGAGCACCCAGAAAGAAGAGCCTGCAACAAGTACATGAATGAGATGAAGATGCGAATAAACAAAGAGCTTCAGCATAAAAAGGAAGTTCCAGAAAACCTTATTTGCTTTACGCATTCCAATTGCCATCAATTCTTCCATGGCAGCGGCCCATATTCGCTGCCCTCTGAAATACATGTTCGAAGCCTACACATATAGCAACACTAAGCATAACTCACATGCTCAAGTACTGAATTTTGGTGGATAATATTTATGCATTTTCCTATTAAGGTAGAACTGATGTCTGGACAATACTAAAGCGTGAGTTTTCACATGATATCAAGGCATGTGTGACTAAAGAACTTATCATAAATCCGAATATCTCATATTTTTAGATGCACTTTGTGTTGCCTGTGTTTTGTGCCCGAAAGAAACATTCACGTCATCATGTGTGAGAGTGTGTTAAGCTTCTTTTTGCCTCTTGAAATGGGCAAGGAGTTCGGCAAGCAACAACTTGTCATCTTTGATTGCATTGGCTAAGACTTAAACGATGAAGATTATACCTCGTCTTGGCCTTCTCCAGCGAAGGAGGCACCGTCACAATACCGGATTTTTACCCTATTCCAATTGAAAAAATCTGCAGAAGATAACAACGGTAACTATTACGCTCATTCATCAATGAGTTACTCCTGATAAACACGAAAATAGCATAAGAATAGTGGGCATGAGTATACCAGGATTATCCTCAGCCTTATTGCTCAATATTCCTGTGAATGGTATCTGTTTCTCCATGTAATTGGACGAACCACGACGGGTTGTTTTGCGGTACACACAATTCCTATGGTCGTTACACCATCCTCCACCCTGCGAAACAATATCCAAGAAATCAACTTATGCTGCAAGAAGACAATAGCAAGCAAAAGCATCACACAATCAAGAGGCAGACCTCTAATTGAATAACCCAACTATTTGCCCCTGACCCGAATCCAAGGTGCAAATGATAGGCGGGCAATGTTCCATCCAAGCACACTGCATGGTAGAATAACAAAACCATAGCGGTATTCAGAAACAAGATATCATCATAGCAAAAGAAATCATTGATGAATGAGCAATAACAAACGTCATAAGATATCTGCACTATGGTTTTCATGCCAGGACAAATGCAAGAAAGAAAATTGCAAACTGATAGCCATGATCATAACAAACGGTAATTAGTAACCTGATTATATGATTATATGATGCTGACTCTTTCGAGTTTCAAGAATTGGACCTTGATGAACACAATTAGAAAACAACAATTTTTCCTTTCCTCATGTCAGCTTAACCTTGTCGCAGCTGGTTCAATGACTCAACCTGGAGGCTGCCAGAGTCCCAGATCTAGAATCATATGTGGTTTAAGACTTCAAGTGCTATTCCATGAACTATTTATTACCCTTATTAACCAACAAAAATTCCTAGTAGGCTTCTTTTGCTTCAAAGATTATCCTACAAATTGTTAGGTTGGTCCCACATTAGCCGAGGGATGGAACGTGACACCCTAACAACAAATCAATTCTATCACAAAGTCCAGTCTTACAACAAAACTCATAGACTGGGAACAAGCAACTTGTCGCATTATTCCCGTTGCGAGTCCAATTAGTCAAGTCACATTTTAAAACCGATACCAGCAAAATTAGTCAATTGGACATGCAATGCAAGAACATAATGTGAATCAAATGAGTTCATTGATATACCAGCTCCTTTGGCATGAGCTCCACGGATAAGTGTAATCCCAACCATCAACGGCGCCTCCTGAGCCGCCGCCCCGCCCTCGCCCGAGCTCTCAAGGAGCCCAAATGATGATTCCATGTAAGCAACCTCACTCACATTTCCATAATTCACCTCAAACCCATCAACCCATCTCACCACACCCCACAACAACATCACCACAGCAAATCTCAGCTTCTCCATTGCTTTCTTGAATAATCCACTAATCACTTTTTTGATATGTGATTAGTGAGACTAATGGTTAGTTAAATAATACCCAAATGGGGATTATAAAGAAGGGAAAAATGAATGATTAAATCTTGTTTTGGTATAAATTCATGGTGTTTTATTTTGAATGGGAGATTTTTGTTATTTTATTCCTTCTGGGATATGAGTGAACGAGGAGAAGAATGAAGGAAGAAAATGCAATTAAAGCAGACAGGAGAAGTATGTGATTGATGAGGTGCACTCAGTATGGGAGATTTATTGGCTGTGGTATTCCAAATACGTATATATACACGAAATCTTGGGAAATGAAAAGCGGAAAATTTTATATTCATGTTTGTCCATAAAATTTGATTAATGTTGTAAAATAATTAAATATAATTTTAAAATAAAATTATCATAAAATATTAACAATAATTAAATTATATAATATATCATTATAAATTATTAAAAATAAACAATATTTGATCCTATTCGAAGCGGAAGAGGAAGCAGACAAGATGTAGGGTGCTGTGTGAGAGAACTGAGGAAGGTGTGTGAGATTGCGATGAGGTTTCAACTTGTACCGCTGTTTTCTTTTCTCTTTTGATTTTTTGTTTTTGTTTCCGTCGCTTTTTGAAATTGTTTTCTAGTGTTTCTGCTTTTTCAAAGTGAATACTGAATAATGCTTTTTCTATTGGTTAGCTTTTCTGCACGGGAGTGTGCTGGAAACACACGTTTCGTATGTTGTGTAGTGAAAATCTTATAGCTGTGTGTGTGTGGGGATTCTGTGCTTGGGTTATTGTTGCGTACGTTACGTCGCAACGCTTTTATTGTTGAGTCATCGAGAGTGCCAAGGACAAAGTTATTACCAATGCATACAGTAATAAATAATCATACGTTGGCGAGATCATGCAGGATCGATGCACAATATCCAAGGTGAAATTAATAGTCCTCGTACTCCTCCATTTCATTATTTTATAATATTTTGATTTTTGTCATTATTAAAACAAATTTATCATGATGAAATATATCTTTTTATTTATTTATCATGATATATTTATTTGAAAGATTTTATTTCAAAAAATTATCATTAATTTTTATAAATTTTCACAAGTTATCACTTCATTTCATCCCAAATAATATATCTATAAAATAAAATAATACGTTTGTAAAAAATAATATATCTTTTTAAAAAATAATATGTTCGTTAAAATCCGATTGAAATAAATAATTACGTCGGTTGAAATCCAATCGGATCGAATAACTAATAAGTCCGATCGAAACATTATTATTAATGAATCCGATTATGTCCCTCATAATGTGGCCCGAACTCTACAATTAACGCCACGCCACTAGATTCATCTGATGCACATACAATAATCAAAATTCAGTCAAAGCAAGCTAGACCCAGAAACTCCCAGGGAACAAAATCGCATCATTCAAGTATCAAACCACACTACGAGCAAACATTAAATCATTCCATTCCATCACACTCTCCCATGGTGCAGAACAACTCAAGCTTGAACTCAAAATACAATCCAAACTTTCCAGATCAAGCATCAAAATCATTATCAACATGCATTGATCTGACCAAATTCTCAAATCTAGACCCAAATCCTGATATATATAGTCTTTTTCTGAGACGAACAACAGAAAGAACAGGACAGAATCCATAGACTCGAACCGCTCTCACCTCACTCACATCTGGTAATTCTGGGAAAATCCATAGACAGAGCCCCAAGTCCCCCGCTCAAAAGCAAAAGAATGACTTTAAAGAAGAAATAAGGGACGTTGGCGAGAGTGGTGGGAAGCAATTCGAAGATAATCCAGGTGATCTACCAGAAGATGTGACAAAAGGAGACAACAATGATAGCACCTCCGAGGAAGATAAAACTAATGATATTGCCTCCGTTGAAAAGCGAGAAGAGGAGACAAGTGACCGAAATAAGATTGAAAATGAAAATGAAGAGGAGAAGAAGGGAGAAACTGTGTCTAAGGTAGAAGATACGACTGAAGATACAAAGACTGACGATGGTGAGAAAACTTCAGAATCCGGAGATATCGAGCAAAAGACGGAGGAGAATTCAAGTGAGACAATAGAAGAAGAAAAGGTTCAGATAGAGGAGAAGGTGGAATCAGATGAGAAGGATAGTAATACTAAGGAACAGGCCCCCACTGATGTTTTTCCTTCAGGAGCGCAATCAGAGCTTTTGAATGAGACTATCAAGCAGATTGGATCTTTTTCTACTCAGGCAGCTGAGTCAAAGCATGAGAAGGAAACACAGAAATCAGAGCAGCAGAACGGATATAGCTGGAAACTTTGCTCTACTACTGCAGGACCAGATTTTATTCCTTGCCTCGACAATTTGTATGCCATCAAGCACTTAAAGACTACTAAGCACTATGAGCATCGAGAAAGGCATTGTCCTGACGAACCACCCACCTGCATTGTTCCACTTCCTGAAGGTTATAGGCAACCAATTGAGTGGCCTAAAAGCAGGGAAAAGGTAAGTTAATTTACTCGGTGTGACACCGAGTTCTTATGCAGCCTGTTGCTCTTAGCCGATAACTGATGCAATAATTTGTATCGTGCAGATTTGGTATTACAATGTGCCTCATACTAAGCTTGCAGAGGTCAAAGGACATCAGAATTGGGTGAAAGTCACTGGAGAATATCTTACCTTTCCTGGTGGAGGGACCCAATTCAAGCATGGAGCTCTTCATTATATTGAGTTCATTGAAAACGTAAGCACTTCGTACTCATTAAGTAACTGTTATTCAGTCTGTCCTTGTAAATTTTCCAAAACATGTTGTGTTGGGGAGTCTCTCACTCTCTCTTAGGAGCTCAAAAGCTGACTGGAAAACCAATTGCAAGAAGCCGAGAATTGGAATTCTTCTCTTTGATTTGGCAATTGCTGGCTTTGTTATCATGGTTGATGTAATGATGTCCTGAATCGCATCATAGGTATGACTTCTCCTTGCAGATGCTACAAAAGCAAGGTCTTGATTTTTCTTGGGGGAAAAGCACTCGAGTCGTGCTGGATGTTGGATGTGGAGTTGCCAGCTTTGGCGGGTACCTTTTTGACAAGGATGTGGTGACAATGTCGCTTGCCCCAAAAGATGAACATGAAGCTCAAGTCCAATTTGCCCTCGAAAGAGGAATTCCTGCTATATCAGCTGTTATGGGCACAAAGAGACTTCCATTCCCTGGCATAGCATTTGATGTTGTCCATTGTGCTCGTTGCCGGGTTCCATGGCATATAGAAGGTACCAGTCAAGTCACCCACTATTCCCTTTCCTTTGCTAATAATTTTCTGTATTAATATTCATCAAAAAAGTCTTCTGTATTAATAATTCAAGCTTTGGTGAATGACAAAAAATTACGAGCTGTGGCTGCGCAGGTGGCAAACTTCTTTTGGAGCTGAATCGGTTATTGCGTCCTGGTGGCTACTTTGTGTGGTCTGCCACTCCTGTATATCAGGACCTACCAGAAGATGTTGAAATCTGGGAAGGTATGCCTTGTCTCAATTTGTTATAGTTCTTACCATTAAGTTAGTTGATTATGTTGATGGATCTTGACTTTGTGTCATACTTGTCATGGCCAGCTATGTCTAAATTATTGAAGTCTATGTGCTGGGAGCTAATCGCAAAGGAAAAGGATAAAATCAATGAAATAGGTGCTGCTGCATACAGGAAGTCAATCTCCAATGAGTGCTATGAACAACGGTCGGATAGTGATCCTCCGATGTGCCAAAAATCTGATGACCGCAATGCAGCTTGGTATAGCCTCGTATTAGACAGTAACTTATTTTCGAATAAAAGTATCACTGTGAATGATGGTTCCAATGTGGTAATTTTGTTGGTTATCTGATGCAATCAAAGCCTATATGTGGTAATTTGAAAGAAATATTTGACTTCATCATTTCTTTCTTTTATTGAGTACTTCCCTGTTTGATTCACAGGAATGTCCCGCTGCAATCATGCATGCACAGCATCCCTGTTGGTGATCTAGAACGTGGATCTCACTGGCCAGAGCAATGGCCAGCAAGAGTGGAGAAGGTACCATATTGGATGACTAGTTCGCAGGTTGGCGTTTACGGGAAGCCAGCCCCGGAGGACTTCGCTTCAGATTATGAGCATTGGAAACGTGTTGTGAACCAGTCATATCTTAAAGGCATGGGATTTAGCTGGTCTAATGTGAGGAACGTGATGGACATGAGAGCCATATACGGAGGGTGAGCACATGTCTCTAGATTTTGTCCAACCGCTATCAAGCCAAGGTTTTGGATAATGTGTACCTCAAAATTTAGGCTGGCATGGATCTTAGCTTTTTGATTCCTTGAACTCGCCAGAATTCCTGATGTGTAGGCTGTAGCAGAATTCTTTTGGGTTGGAAAATTCCCAATGTCTGGAATGTGTTTTCTTTTGTTTCGCAGATTTGCCGCTGCTCTTAGAGAGCTAAACATCTGGGTCATGAATGTGGTTTCGATAGACTCAGCAGATACACTTCCGATTATTTACGAACGTGGCCTATTTGGATTGTACCATGATTGGTGCGAGTCGTTCAGCACATATCCAAGATCTTACGACCTCCTTCATGCTGATCACCTCTTCTCCAAGATAAAGAACAAGTACGTATTCTACGTGGAAGTTTCATATTTCGGGAAACAAGGGAAATGACCTAAAACCAGTGATATTGTATTTGCTTAAATTCATCTTTGTATCAAACAGGTGCAGTTTCATGGGTCTGGTTGCGGAGGCTGATCGGATTCTGAGACCAGAGGGCAAGCTCATCGTCCGTGATAAGGTTGAGATCGTTACTGAACTCGAGAGCTTGTTAAGGGCAATGAACTGGGAGATTCGAATGACGTATTCCAAGGACAAAGAGGGATTGTTATGTGCACAGAAGACAATGTGGCGACCAACAGATACAGAAATATTGGCGTATGCAAAAGCCTGAGACTCTTATTGTACGTGGCATAACACGATAGACGACAGTCACTGACGAAGGTCAGGTATTATAATTGTTCCCTTAAGCTGATATAACCATTTTTCCGTAGATGCAATTGTTTGTTTATCTGTTGTATAATATCCTCAGTTTGTGTATTTATTGGCGTCTCCCACGATTTCTTCTTCGTTGTATTCCTGCGTGTGATCTGTTTGATATGAGAAATTACAGAAAGTTTTTGGTTGTAATATCGTTGGATTAGTGTATCAATAAGAAACGAATTGATTCTTACAAGCACTTCAAGAAAGTGATATATTTGTTGTTTACATGGAAGGGAATGAGGGGATGTCGATTACACTGGCTTAATCTGGATAAATTTGCTTCGATATCTGAAGCATGGACTGATATAACAGTTAGAAATAACATTTTTGTTTTTGTTTTTTTGACAAAAAACCTAACAAGTTCTTTGATTTGTGACTTGGATAGAATCAGAAAAAGAATAATACTCACTCCGTTTCATGGAACATACAACATTTATTATAATTTATTGCGCATTTTGGTAAGTTATTCATAGTAAGCACTTCAAGAAGGTGATATATTTGTTGTTTACATGGAAGGGAATGCGGGTATGTAGATTACACTGGCTTAATCTGGATAAATTTGCTTTGATATCTGAAGCATGGACCGATATAACAGATAGAACTAACGTTTTTTTTTTTTTTTTTTTTTTTACAAAAAACCTAACAAGTTCTTTAATTTGTGACTTGGATAATAATACTCCCTTAGTTTCATAGAACATACAAAAATATATAATAACTGTATTATTCTTTGATTTGTATTTTCGTACGTTATTCATAGTAAGATATGAAATTTATTTTGGTTTAGGATTATAATATCTAACCTGAACTATTTTTAATATTTCATGATAAATTTATTAAAATATTAAAGGATCGTTCTGTGGATTATAATATTACATGTTTTATGGACGGAGATTTATGGTTTTGGTTCATGGTAAGGTTTCACCAGGAGGGAGACTGATTTCTAATTATGATGCAGATAGTATACATTTTTGGACAAGGCAGATTGTGAAAATCGTACTAATAGTCCAAATAACAAGGGGACATTGCCATCTTTTGAGAAAAGTTCCCAAGGGCGGTCCTTTGTTTACGTGGATCTGATTCGACTAAAATCCAGATTAAAAAATATCATATATTTATCGCTCTAAAGTTTCGAGTTTCGTAAATAGAGAAAAGAAACATGAGTTATGATTGTTTTCTCTTTCTAATTAGTCTGACAGGACTCGAATCCAGCCTGTGTATCAGGAAGTTCATTTGACACCAAGAAAACAAGTATAACCAGCATCATGTCCGTTTCTCTCCTCTTTTCCCTTTCAATTGAATCCATTGAGCCTGTCTACCATTTTTCTCCCCACGTCTATCCTCTCTTCTTATCATCATCAATCAAACCATTGACTTCCCCATTCTCAATCAAACATTCTCCTACATTCTTGAAATTAATCCGTTCACAATATTGATCCTAATTAATCTTGATCTTGACCTTTTTCATTTCAATGCCGTTTGTGGAGCAGAGGGCAGGGAGCTGTTACGTATGGGCGATCTCGTCCCTCCTCTTCTCCTCCCTCCTAGCAGGTGGTGCCTTCCTCGCCCTCTACATAACCCAACCCGAGACCAGCACCACGTCATGGTACCCTTTCGTGGGCGTCACCCTGGTCTGCCTTCCTTGGTTCTTCTGGTTCATTACGTTCTTTTACAGGATCCTGTCTCGGGCACTTGGGTTTCGTATGGTCTGTTGGGGTGCGATGTATGGTAATGTTGGTGGTGGCAGCGTCGTGGAAGGAGGTGCTGGGGGCAATGCTGGTGGCGGTGGGGGACAGCAGGTGGAGGCATCGCAGCCTGTGGCTGTGGTGGATGTTGGCGTGGCGGCGGATCAGGGTGATGGCGGGAAACATGTGAGGTTTGGGCAGCCCGCGGTGGCTGTGGTGGATGTGAATGAGTCGTCTATGAGGTCTTCAAATTATTCAAGAGAGAGCGAGATTCCTCTTAATAGGACGACAACGTCTTGATCGTGTCGGGGCACCTGATGTGAACGTCATCGTATTCATCGTTAGGGAGGAGTTACGGGCAAGGTAGTCAGAATCGTGATTATGTGGAGCGACGTTATGGTTTCGTCATATCAGATTCTACCATATGATTCTATAAAAGTCAATCCGATTCTATGATTATGAATACCTGTGTTCTATGCCCATCAATCAAGATTATGTTTGGGTTTGGATATATGGAAAAATGGATGGATCCATTCTGATGCAAAGTTCACGATTCGAAATTGTATAGACATTGATGGAGATTTTCTGGGTTCAAAAATCTTTATTTTGTAGTTTCTGGCAGAGAGTTTCTGATTTCATGTTTCATATTTTCTGTCTGGAGATTAGCACTTAGAACATAGATCATTTATTTAACAAATTTACTGGATTCATGTTTTGGTTCAAACTCTGTTGGTCACCATGCCGAAAAATTGTCTATAGAATAATGTATCGTGAATTCTTGTTCTAGCCACCGGATTCGATCATCCGGTTTTGTACTTGTTGTATGGTTCAATTCGTGTCGGATTTGATGAAATGTTGATAGAGCTTGCCTATTAACTATTTGTTGAAAGAATTATCAGGAACATGGACTTATAGGGTGCTTGCAGATCTGTCATATTAGTTAAATCTTTAACAATGTTGGTTATGCAAAATCATATGATTTCATCGACTTATATATATAAGAAAACCCTTAATTTTTAAGATTGAAAACATTGCCTTCGTGAAATTAATTAATTTGTTTTAACAAAAGGCCACAAGCATCTGCAGTGGCATTTAACATGGATGGATTAAAATCCGGTTATTGTCACTGGCTCATTCCGGCTTCAAATCCTGGCTGCGGAAATTGTTTTTTGCTATATATTTATTCTGTGTTAACCTTCTTCGTCTTTCCTCTATTTTTGTTGATTTACCAAGTACGCTTGTTTTTCAAAGGGCAAAGGAATCCAGTGTCAGTAACATCTAATTTTGGAGATACGTATTAGATATAGGATGAGGAGATTATAATCGTTCCATTTCCTAATAAGTAGTTTTTGACTTATGAATCGTTTAATTATTTTTTTGCAGCTTAAACACAAGAAATTTGATTATGTGATACTCGATGTAAACATCAATATTCATTGTTAGGGAGGCATCAATTCAATGTATATTATTATCATGATATGTCATGATATACCAAACTATATCCATACATCAATTAATTCAATTATCCTGAAAGGACTTAATGGTATATTAAATGATGGGTGAATTACATAAACATACAAAAACTTGAAAAAAATACAAAAGAAATCTAAATTTCAAAAACATACAATTCATCCATTTCATTTAAATCCCTAATCCTATTCTCATCTTCACCCCAATCCCTACCATCACCCAACCGTTATTGAAATCTTCGCCAGAATCCGGCCACCGACGTCGGGATCTAGCCGGAATCTGAAACGTTGTCGGAATCTTCGTCAGAATCTGGGCACGTCAGTGAAATATGAAACAGAACATCTAAATAAAAAAAATAAAACGCATGATAAAAATATAAACAGAATGCCAATACAAAATAAAATAAAGTGTCTACAAAAATGAAATAGAGCGTTTGTTCTTACGTTCTATTTCGAAATAGAGCGTATGAACAAATAAAAAAAACGCATGTACAAATAAAATAGAATATATAAACAAATAAAATAAAACATAATAATAATACGAGACTATGCATCATCAGATCTCGGCATCACCCAAAAAACATAAAACAAAGTAAATCAATTAAATCTAACCTTGCGAAAAAACAAACACACACAATCACCAAACAAGGCCACACGGCCGTGTCCCATGTCACACGACCAAGTTAGGGCCGTGCTTTGAGAGATCAAAACCTCCCTGGCGCACGGCCCGTGCCATCTCCGATCGCCTCGAATCAAGGCCACTTCAACAAATTGTGTCGTAGGCAGGCAAACAAGTAAAATCACATTTTCCGTTTATGGAAAGGGATTAAAAGTAATATTGTAAGTTAGGTCTCATAAATTAAGGGGTTATTTATCTATTTTTAAAGTTGGGATTTAAATGCGAATCCGAAAACATTCGAGATGTATTTTTCCCCATATCATGAAAGAGAGAATGCACGTTATGATGTCGTGAACCTAAACAAAATTATTTTTTAATATATTCATGCACTATCCAAGGTCCTCCAATGCAAGTGCAACTTTATCAATATCACACCAACACAAACATGAACCACTGAAATACCAGATATGCTCCCACATCAATGGCGCTCAATGGTAAGATCAACATCCCACCCTCAAATTCAACCAAGAATCAAAACCCACATTCACCATTGACCCATCAGCATCATGTATCAATACCCATTTGCACTCAATCCACCATTGAACTGATTCAATCCCATTTCTCAATCACTAAGAGAAGTAGAAGAAGAAGCCTGAATCTCTCCATTGTTGGTTTGGTGTTGACTTCTTTAGGTTCGGCGCCGCGGTCGGATGCGGTTGTTGGAGAAGAGGTGGGAGATGATGAGCTGAGGAGGTATACTGATTTGGAACAAGGGTTTACTCTGCTTGTGCCTTCCTCTTATGTGAAGGTGTTTTTGTTGCTCTTTACCTTATCCTCCCTTTGTGTTCTTCAATGTGTGTAAAATGTATAGTATGCAATCAATTGATTCATAAGGAATGGTTGATTTTGGAAATCAGATTTTGTATTACGAGAATAGCCGGTTGTTGTTGTTGTATTAAGAGTCGGATAGTTGTTTTTCCCAAGAAGGAAATCCCGAAGGATTTTCCTTTGGTCAACCGAATAACCATTAAACCCATAAACCCGAAAACCCGAAGGACCTTTTAAATCAGATTTCGCTGACGGACTCACCACCACATAGTCGGATAGTTGTTGATGAAGTAAGCGATTACATGTAACGTCTATGTTAACGAAAAATAATACTTCCACTTCTAGTAGTGGAAAATAGGTTTCATTTGTACCAAAAAATTGTGGGTTCTGAATCAATTGTATCTAAGGTTACTGTAGGTTGATAAAGCTGGAGCCAATGCTTTATTTGAGGAGGTGAACAAAGGGGCGAACAATGTTGGTGTAGTAGTGACCCCAGTTCGAATAACAAGCTTGAAGGAGTTTGGAAGCCCTGAGTTTGTGGCGGACAAGCTCATCCAAGCCGAAAAGCGCAAGGTAGTCTTCTTGCTACAACTATGCTTATTCTTGGAGTTAGGAATCATTTGATTGTTACTCAGATGATACCAATTGCTGGCCACAGACACCGACAGTCATTTTGCAATCTAACAGTGGGACTCAGATGATACCAGGATGAGCTGAAACCTGATTATAACTAATTTCCGGATTTTAATCCAGGAAAGCACACAGGATATAGAACTGATCGCAGCTGGTGAAAGGCCTGGAGAAACCAAGTCCCCAGTTTATGAGTTCGAATACAAGATTGACAGCACAAGAGGAGGGCTCAAGAGGATCTTCTCTGCTGCATTTGTGTCTTCAAAGAAACTGTACTTATTGAACATCGCTCATGCTGACAAACCAGAGAGTCCACTGGACAGGCACACTCAGTCCATTCTGGAGCAAGTTATGCATTCGTTTGGTCGTGCTTCTTCAACATGAAAACTGATCCTAGAGGCCTTCGTTTCGATCATTGGATTATGCCCTTTCGAGCTGAAGGTAATGTGTCATTTTAATGGCTATTCATTTGAACAAAAAATTTGAGCCAAGATTCAATTCTTCACATTTTCTTCATGAATGCAAGAAAAGATCAATTCTATGTTATTCTTTGCAGTCTCTGTGTCGAGACACTTGTACGTTGTTCATAGCATCTGCCCAAACTATATGCCACCTAAGTGCTACGCTATTCCTAATAAAAATTCAACTTCCGTGTACATGCAATAGGTACATACTTTAACCAACTTGACTTATCAACTTGTTAACTAGGTTATCGACATACCTCAGATTATATATGTTGCATACACCGAAAAGAAAAAAAAAACAGAATACGGGGTAATGAACATGATCATGTACTACATGAACATCCCATTGTACGTTACTTCGCGTACATATTGGGGCCTGCCTAAGTTATTTTGCATGCTTTCGCTCTATGATACATGTAGGCTGTAGCCGTTCACACAAGGGAATGTACCATGCATGGAACTAATTCATGACACGAAGAATAGTATTAGCTAAGGATATTCACAAAGATTCCTATTGTTTCCAAATGATCCGTTAAAATGCATATAGATTTCGCACTTAGACGCTTATTTTTTTTTTTTTTTGTTTGGTCAAAGACACTTCACCTTTTACATATGGAAAAATGGTGACTGATTTAAAATCAGTTATATCTTATCTGATTTCATATTATAAAAGAAAAGATTCCCTTAAAAAAACGGTTCAAGCGACTAAGTATTTTAGTCGCTATAAAAAGGAAATGGATCGCAAAAGGACACGGACTACTAAAAACAGTCCTCGCAAAAATCTTCCTCGGTAACTGAAATTGACGATCAATTTATAATTTTAGTCGTAAATTAGCGACTAAATTAAAAAGTTGATCGCAAAAATTAGAGACCAAACACACAGTTTGGTTTCCAAAATTTGGAGACTAAAATCATAATTTAGTTGCAAACTTAACAATTAAAAAAACATTTAGTCGTCTAATTTAACGACCAAGACTTTATATTGATCGCGAAATTGAGATGATAAAATGTTGTGACTTTTACGACGACTTTTATGTTTAGTCATCAAATTTACGACTAAATTAATATTTTGGTCATAATTTTTGTGACTAATTTGTTAATTTGATCTTTATTTTTTGCGACTAATTTTAATTTTGGGTCTCTAAATATGACGGCTAAGTTTATATTTAGTCTCCATTTATGTTTCTCAAAGTGACAAATAACCCACTTTCTATAATACTTAACCTGTTGTTACAAATAATTAATAGAAATTCGATCATGGTGTGTGAAACGTCTGGACACTATAATACAAATTCCGAAATCAAGCAAAATTCCATTGAAGGATCTAATATCCAAGCATACTAACACTTATCATGTCTCAAATCCAAACCATAATTCAATTTCCGATGTTCCACAGCACACAAAACATTCGACAGAGGCTAATACAAACTTTCAACAAAGACGAGATCAACCGTGAGGCCTATTGTTGTGAAGGAGGCTACGTCTCTGACCCGATAAAAGGATTAAAACTTATAACAAGAGATAAATTGACACACATTTCGCGTATCATTCTTCTCAATTCATCATCTCCCTCATGTTTCCTTCCGATTTTTTTCCATTTCTTTCTTTGTGTCCTCTAACTCTTTCGCATGTGCAAGTCGATTTGTTTTCGTCCTTGTTCGCTTCCTCCAATAGCCGTGCTTGTATCTCAATTTGCTCTTTCGAATCTGTGACAGCTCTCGATTGTGTGGTGGATCCAGAACTGCTTCTGCCTTTGGTTGGTTTCTCATGAAACAACTTGGTTACAAAACCCAGTCCCGCTGGGCAAAAAGCCCCCAGTAACTTCGAGGAACAACTCCGACTTTGAGGGGGGACTACGCTCACTCTCTTTGTGATCCCTCAGCCTCCTCTTGTAATGTTTTCAACTCTGAGAACTTATCCTGTAATTTTAAAAAAATGTACGCATCAATTTTAAAGCAATATGTTATGGAAAAGAACAAATAACTTGTGTGGAATGACATTAACATAAGAATGCAGTTTTGATGAAAATGTAAATCACTAGTCTTTACAATTGACTGTACCACGAGATTACCATTTGATCGTTCATGAAACTCCTCACTTCAGCTAGAAAAGACTACAACGGAAAACAATAAGATAGTCCACATTGATCGACTACATGAATAAAACTGTGAGCATCTTGTTTGGCCACTGCATATTAAAAACAAAAACAAGTTTTTTCCTTCGCGGAACCATTCTTTTGAAGTAGGCAATAAAAGAGAAAAAAACAAGATAATGGAGGAAATCAAACACATTTCGTGAAACATTAAGAAAAAATATAGAGTATATACCCATGCTTGAGAACACCGGACATCAATAAACATGACTTCGTCTGAATCCTTCGAGCGTTTCTTGAATCGAGATCGTAAGTAGACCTCTGAAAGGTGAAAACATGACCCAATTTTTCCGTCTAAATAAAAAAATTAATGAACGAATAGGTAAGTAGATTCTAATAAAAAATCTGTTCCAAAAAAAGATTCTAATAAAAGATGATTGATTAACAGAGGAATTTCTTGATAAGGTTCTTTAGGATTCTGTTATATATCTTAAAGCAGTTCAGTTATTTGGTTGAGGGTGATTTATGCTCCATAATTATAGTCCTAGGGTTTCTTGGAAACGAGATGTATAGACTTGTGAACTCAAGCCGGTACTATAATGTTGGACACATTATCTAGAATGATGTGCCTAGGCAATATGTAATCCTGTTAAGCGAAAAATAAATGTTAAGCGATAATAACTCACCAATTTTTTTACAAGTTCCGCAGTAGACATGGAACCTTGATAATGGGTTCCTACTCCGTCTCCCAGCTTTCTCCTGTTTGTTTTACCGGCAATGGATCTTTTCTCAAAACTGGGATCCGAATGGGCTTCAGGAAAAACTGAATGTACCTCATGTGATAACCAATTGGGCAGATGATCCGCTGGACACTTTGCTGCCTTGTTTGTAGTGTCCATTAAACGCTTCATGCACTTACGCTTGAATTCGCTAAAGACAGCTTGTGCATTCTCCGGATCCCATTCGAATTTTGCCTACAAAGACAGGATATCATTGCAACTGTCAGGATTCAAATCAATGCGATGGAACTTCAAACTCAACAGCATACCATCTGTACGATGCTGAATGCATCCGATGAATGGATTAGTAGTATGGGGACAACCAGAAGGGGAAAACAGCCTAAGGAATGGAATTGAAAACATGAATGAACCAAAACATAAAATAGGAACAAGATGAAAGCAGCTAATACCACCTTATAGTCAAAACCATTACAACTAACTAAATGAGAACAGCTTGAAGGGAGACTTGAAGGTTCTCTTTATGGTCGCAATACTTACCCTAAAATGCTTCCAAATCATCTCTCGATCATGCGAGGGTAGATGCGTCCAACATGTATATGGACCGTTGTAATACCTTCTTATCGCATCTCCCACCGCTGATGCAACCTTATAGTTAGTGAACCTGAACATCAAAGAAATGAAGGTAACAAAGATATATTTCAGGAAAAAAGGTAACAAAAAACACCAGTGAGCATGGTGCACAACCTAAAGTAGCTGCAGCTCAGCAACCATCATGTTCCACACCAAACCAAACAAAGTTGGTTATAATCATATTCCAAACATTGGAGCATTTAGTACCGAACAATGTAAGCATCGAATAGCAGTGTACAGCCAAACTACCAAAGTTGGTAGGTGATCATATTCCAAACAAATGGATACACTGAACAGCCAAAGAAAACCATACATATTCCAAACCAAACCAAACAACCGCAACATAACGGAGGAGTTTCATTGATAACTCCTGTACTGTAGTCTAACCTAACCGGAAATCACTAACTCACCACAACCCATTGGGATCAAGCTTGAATTGTGCCAATGGATTCCCTGTTTCATCGTTTATGATCGATGAAGAGGCGGAAGATTTCTTGAGGTTGGTCTGACACCCCATTGGAAATATACGGGGTTGAAGGTAGGCGATTGTCCACTCCATTCCCTGTACAAGCAGGCAAGGACAAAGTTGGTGGCTCTGGGAGTTGGCTTGGTGATGCAGACTCCAAATGCCCAAGCGAACGTCTTCGGAAAACTCTGACTTTGTCTTGTCATGACATCTACAAAAATAACAACCAAAAACAGTGTCATTACATATATCGATTAACAGAAGCAATAACTAAACAAAAATGACAGAGGCAATTCCAAACTAAAGGGATTAAGACCAACAAGTAATCGCTACGAACCAGTTAGTCTGTGAGCATACAAATAGAGTCAATATTAACGAAAAACAGTGATGCTAGCAAAAGACATGCTACCCACAAGTAATGTAAACAGTTGTACATAAACATAACTTAGCAGTGATCAATACAATACATATATCGATAAACAGAAACAGTAACTAAACAAAAATAACAGAGACAGTTCCAAACAAAAGGGATTAAGACTAACATGGAACCGCTACGAACCAGAGATGTGTAAGCTATACAAATAGAGTCAGATTAACAAAAAAACAGTGATGCTAGCAGAAAGGCATGCTACCAACAAGTATTGTACACAGTTGTACATAAACATAACTTAGCAGTGATCAATACATATAGGGCTTGCCAAGGGAGTAACTTCAACGGATTTTCCAACAACATGAATCAAACTTTCTTACAAGAGATGCTACCAATCTCATAACAGTACAAATAGAGTCAATTCCTGGACTCAAAGGTGTCGCTACTAAGAAACACACTCAGAAACTCAACCAGAACAATACATCAAGTGAACCACTAAAGAGTTATCTGTTTATCAGTAAAAATAAAAAATAATAAAAAAAGAAGCAAAAACTGGAAGCAAAATAGGGTCACTTAGTTGTCAAGAGTCATCTTCAGATATTCCTTGGTCTGTGTCGCTACTAAGGAATGGAATGACTTCGTTATTGTCGTCTTCATCACTTTTAGTGAAGGTGTCTGCAAGTTCTTCTTCATTATTATCCTCCAGGACAAATAATTCTTGCTCTTCATCTCCGATATCGTCATCTAAATTTTCATCTGATTGTGCTGCTTCAGTAACATCAGGTTCATACACTGATGGAGCTTCTTCACTATGATCAACATCTTCTTGGAATAAACCTGTGTCTAACTCTTCATCAATTATGTCTCGTCTTTATTTTGAACACCGCCCACTAATCAGCTCTGTCGCATTTCGTACTAGGGAACGGTGTGAAGCAGACTTGTTGAGCTTGATAAGTCAGAACAAATGGATCATAAGCACGATGGTTCTTTTTATGATTGATCTCCACGATCTTGTAAACAGAATGTACATTCAAACCATCATTGCTGTCAAACCAATGGCATTTGAAAAGTATAGCTTTATAAATCCTTACATCTCCGTAGTAATAGATCTCAATAATTTTTGTAGTATTCCATAATAATCTTTTCCACCATCGGCTGATGAGACCATCACACCGTAGTTGTAGGTCGACTTGTGTTTCCCTCGGCTTTCCACTTCAAATTTAAATCCATTCACATAATATTGTTCCCATGTAAGTATTTTTTTGGATGAACCAAAAGCAAGAGTTCTTATGACATCATCGTTCATTGAGCTACCCAACACCTACAATTACCAGAGCAACAACAGGAGTAGGTAAAGTGCATGAAATGTCAGCATATCAACCAGAAGCCAAACATAATAATGTTACGTACATGATTGTGAAACCAATCAGGAAACATATCTTGAAATGTGCTCCACACTTCGATCGTAGATGTAGCACGTCGCGTTATCATCATATGTTGCTCGAATAATCTTGACAATAGAACTTTGATTTCGACTACCAGGATAACATTATACTCGGTATGTTATACCGATAAATAGGGATTACCTCTCATACTGATGAAGCAGACCATAATTGCTCAAAATTTAACGATGGACAACTTTATGATCCAAATGAGTAAGATAAGCCGGATGTCCTCCGGATTCTAGAGGACAACTAGAATTGAGACTAAAAAATTTCAGGCAGATTGTCTTTGTCAACAATAGCGTCACTTCTATGAAAATTTCTTGGAGCATCAAGAGATCTCACGTCAACATCATCTTGGAAATAATTAGCACAAAAATCAGACATCTCTTCTACCAAATATGCTTGACAAATCTAACCATCGACACGTGCTTTATTCGTGACCTTTTCGCCTGTGCAATCTTGCCAGAAAACCATGTCCAGACTCGATTTCAAAAAAATATGCATAAACTCGTTGAGGGGTGAGCATCAAGTACGATAATCCTGACCGTTCAAAAGAGAACATCCATCTGTATCGAGGAGGGCCACAAAGTTTCGCTTCAAAGGCCAAATGGATAGGTAAATGCTCCTTTGAATTGAAAAATGATGGTGGGAATACACGCTCCAGCTTACACAATATCTCTGGAATGTTAAGTTCTAGCTATTCCATGTCCTCAACTATCACCGTGGTTGTACATAGGTCACAAAAAAACTGACTTAACTTCGTCACTGTTTTCCACACATTCTATGGCAACAATTCTTTGAATACGACAGACAGGTAGTAACCGTTACATAAACACATGACAGTCATGACTCTTGAATCCTCCCAGTGTTGAATCATTCCGATGCATACATCTACTCAAATCAGAAACATAGCCATCTAGGAACCTTAACTGTCTAATTCACGAGCATACAACCGCCCTCTCCTCTTTCGTTAGAACATATGGAGCCTTTGCCATTACTACCTTAATGGTAGCACCAAAATTTTCCTCTTTCACGTGAAGAGCTCGGCGATTGCAATACAGCTTCAAGTCTCTACAAGCTGACACATTGTCTTTACTTTTATCAATCAAATCCATGACGGTGTTTGCCACATTGTCAAACACATTTTTCTCAATATGCATGACATCAAGATTATGTCTTACTAGAAGGGAACTCCAGTATCAGCCACAGTATGCTTTACTTGCTTCAGTTATGATCCTCGTGAAAACCACTAGAATGCTTAGGGAATTCCCCCATATTCCGCTCCATTGTTGTCGAAACATACACGGTCCTACATCTGGTCCCCAGACAGTGTAAGCGATAGGGTCGGTCTCAAGTTTACTCTTTAACAATCCGCTCCTGTTCCCCCTAAAAGCATGGCCAAAAGAAAGAAAACCATGGTGACAATTGAACCAACTCTTCTTCTTATCGTGCTTTACATAAAATGACTTCGTTCTTTCCATACAATACGGGCATGCCAAATTCCCGATAGTGCTCCAACCAGACAACATCTCATATCCGGTGAACACACTGTCCATAAAATAGCCGCTCTCAATAAGGACTCTCTTGAACACATCATATGTAGGGACACCACTATCCCATAGAGTTTTCAATTCATTGATCAGAGGTTGCATGTACACGTCAAAATTAGACTTTGGTGATGTTGAGACTGGTATCAGCAGAAACAAGAGCATGTACGGTCTATTCAAACACATTGAGGGAGGCAGGTTGTATGGGATGAGCACTATAGGCCAACAAGAGTATGGGCAGCCGCTTTTCCCAAATGGTGCAAACCCATCGGTGTAGAGGCTCATGCTCACATTCTGCAGCTCAGATGCAAATGAAGGGTACAGATTGTCCAAATGCTTCCAAACCGAAGAATCAGAAGGATGTGCCATGACTTCGTCTACGCGTTTGTTCACAGAATGCCAAGTCATCGCCTTTGCATTCTTTTTGGAAGCATGCAACCACTGCAAACGAGGTGCCAAAGGAAAATAGGTCAACATCTTCAGAGAGATGCGCCTCTTTCCGCTCCGGCTAAGCTTGAACCGACCATCACCACAAACTAAGGATTCATCTAGGTCTGAAGACTCCTTCCAGTACAGCATACACCTTCGGAGGCAGACATCAATTTTTTATGAGGTATTACCAATCCACGTAGCAACTTCTTTATAGCATACAAAGTTCTGGTCATTAAATTATCATCAAGACATATGTCATTGACTAAGGAGGCAACGGAGTCCACCGCTCTAACTTGAAGATTGAACTCTGACTTTAAGTTCAAAATTCTAGCGACAACATACAACAATGTTAATTGACATCCGTCATACAAGGGTCTTTCCGCATCGCTTAGCATCTTAAAGAACTCCCTAGTTTCAGGTGGTGGAACTTCATCATCAACCTTTTCAGCATCATGGGACGACATTGGAGCGTAGGCATCTAACACCATGTCCCTAAACGGGTTAGCAACTTGCGTATACCCCGTGGATGTTAACGCACCTGCCTGATTTGGTTGACCGATGTCAGTCTTGTCGTGATAGTCCCATACATGATAACCCTGCCTAAACCCAAACTTATAAAGATGGATCTTCACTTGTTCCACTGAAAGATATGGAACACAATCACATCTAACACAAGGACATTTCAGATATCCCGGGTTATTCCAAATGTCTACGCTTGTTACGAAACATATGAACTCATCTACACCTTGTACAAATGTGTTGCGGAGAGAGCGTCCTTCTACTCTTTGGTACATCCACTCCCGATGCCTCCACATCGTGATATCATCATACCATTAAGATAAGATGAGTAAAGATTTATCAGTATTTTTATCTATACGTTCAATTTGTAAGATAAGAATTTACCATTAAGATAAGATGAGTAAAGATTTATCAGTATTTTTTATCTATACGTTCAATTTGTAAGATAAGAATATAAGGCTGAACTTCTTCATTTGCCTGTAAAAAGAGGTCAATCACTAGACCAAGGACAACAAGTGACTAAGAAATCGAAGGCAGTACTTGTACTTAATACATATAGTCTCTAGTTTTGAACAGAATGCATATGTATCTAATATGATAAAACGATGTTGTAACATAGAATCCAACTGGTTAAATGGAAGGAAAGTATGGAAGACTGCTATATGTGAAAATCCTATAAAGCTAGACAACAAGAAAAGTGCAAATATAAGCATCACATCATAAAAAATGAGCTATTCTGTTTTAATTTTTATGCACAATGAGTAGAATTGATGCTTTTCCAAATAATTTTTGTTCTCCTATCAACTATGAATACGATTTGTTACTTACTTCCGAGTCAAGGAAAACATGAAAAACAACCGGTTTACCCAAAAAAAAATCTGAGAACTTCAACAATTCAAGCGAACTCATACAATTGCAACTCATCCAGACAAAAATTAAAGCAATATCTTACTTCTTCTTTCACTGATGCACAAATTTACTTCCCGGTAAAATGAAAACGATCACGCTCTCAAGATCGATACTCTTCTCTGAACCTGTCACAAAATTCATACTATCAGAGACTCAATTACGTAAAAACTTAACACGAGCATACAAAACCTAGAACCTGCGAGCATCTTATACTCAGCCGCATGACCAACTATGACTAAACCAACCATCTTGTTACTCCTTCCCTTAACTTGCGAACTCCTGTCACATTTGCACCAATAACATTGTCAGTTGGTGTTATGGTCCTTGCCCAGGAGGACTGGATAGGGCCGGTGTCATGTCAGAAATTCTCTTACAAAGTTTCAAGTTCAGGATGAAGTGTTCAATTTAGGTATTGATAACCAGTCTCTATAAACTAGGTTTGATGGTGTCAAAAGTTAGGCATTTATCATACTCTGTATAACTCGGTAAACTTAGGTATTGATTGTAACTCGTGTAAAAAATTCTCTTAGAAAGTTTGCGACTACCGTTTCCAGTTATTCTATATTTGTGGTGTAAGATTCCTGAATTTTGAAGCTCATCATCACATGAACATGGTAAAAATGAACCCATTCGAGCAAGGTTTTCGACGCACTACGTGAAACAATCATGTGATTCTGAATGTGCAAGGGTACAATACAGGATCATGAGCAGGGACCGACCTATCATTACAGGTTCCGCATTGATCAGTTTCAGGCTCAACACAATTGCAGTTAGAAAAATGTAGTCATGTCCCCGAACTAAAATTGTTACTTCGGTAACCTTTCTCAAATCATGTCCTCCATCAGAGACAATTAAACTTAACCAAAAACAACAATCACAGCAAACACGTTATTCTCGAAACCCTAATCACAAAAATCCATCAATCTCCAAATGAATCGAACAATCAAAAAGCCCGAAATCATATCATTTCATAAGAAAAGCAAACATGTCCCATCTCTCACCTCGACATGAATCAACATTACCCCACAAGACAATAACCCTAAAAACAAAAAAAAAAATCAACCTAATCGTACAAATCGGGTTAAACGAACAAACCAAAAGAGAAAAAAGACAACAGATCTACAAAATTCAACAAGAAAAGACAAATTTCTGTAGACATAGAAAACTGAAAAACAAGCATGCGAATTTAGAGATCTATGAAAAGAGAGCTGACCACCAGAGCTACAGTGAGGCAAGCCTGCTGCTGAGGAGAGAAAAGGGATTAGGGTTTCATGACAGAGGATTCGAGATCAGAGATATGGAGACGAAATGATGCATTTTCGTCGGAATTGGAAACGGCGATTCGGCCCAAATCAGGAACTGGAGGTGTTTTTCAGTTCAGTTCAGGAATGGACACGCTTCGATGAAAGGGAGGTGTTTTCATTCATCCCAAATTTTTGATGGCAACGTACAAATTTTAATCGCAAAAATAACGACCAACATCATAAATTTGCGATCAAAATTAAATTTAATCGTTAAAATTAAAAATAACAACTAATATCAATTATCCTCATCAAAATTACTATCAAAAATATTTTTGATCGCTAAAAGAATTACTAACACAATATACTTAATCAATAAAACTTTTATTTTTTATAAAGAATATTCTTTATAATATTAAATATAAAAGATTAATCAAGATAACAGATTTTATTTCAAATCAGTCCGTACAACCGTTTTACATACATGCCTTACATATAGGTATTAGGCTAATATATATCATGTTTCATTTTCTTATATATTGATGTCGATATATCGCCTTCCAAAAAGTATACAAGAAATTATAACGCTTCTAGAAGCTAGTCGGATAGATGAGTGGCAAATAATGTACAATGTGCAATCATTGCACATTGATATTCGACAACTATGTATAACCAAGTTTTGTATCCTCAACCACACACCATACATCAATTATACAAATTAAAATGCCTATATAAATAGAGTATATAGGAAATTGATGTGTTTCATAGCCTGTGTACATAATATCTATATTATATATTAACCTAATAGACCCTTGGTTTATCTTCAATTGAGATTTTTTGATCTTGATAGTCTAATTTTTAATATGATAATTGAGATTAAAGGTTTATTAATTAAAAAAATATGATTTATAATAAAAATAAATTAATTCACAAAATTTTATTCGTCGTTCGATGTATTTTGATTAAAAAATTAAATTTTATTAAAAAGGATAACGATTTAAAAAAAATTCATAATATATCATTTGCAAATATTTGATAAACAAGATAATAATATCTCTTCTTATCTTATCACTAATACATATGAGTTGAAACATTTTTCATATCTTTTTTTATCATATAATCATTGCGATTTTATCTTTTTTTTTTTCCGTGTATTATTGTACGGGTACTAACTAGCTTGATCCACCCCGTTCATATGGTCTTATTAACTTGAGTATTTAAAATACATAACATAATGTAATAATTGTTGGATTTTAGTGTATTTTGAGCAAGTTTGATCATATTTTCATATGAATTCTACAGTAAAATTTTTATGAATAATATATATATATATATATATATATATATTAGATA
>LIEC01010636.1:5186-49561 GCA_001925005.1 Drosera capensis
TTCTGCTTTGTTGTCTTATATTGAGCTTCAACTGCCAACAATGGATGAATTTCTTTTTGTACTCCAGCCTCCTGAGCAATACTACGGTGTATTATCCCAAGGAGGTGATCATCAGCAAGTAGAGTATCAATATCATTCGACTGCTCCGAGATTCTTTCGTTGAAAGAGCTAGTGGAAGCTCTGAAGATAGAGATAAGAGGATGGCTCAGATGATGTCTCAATGCAGAAAGGAGCTTTTAATTGTCGTCCGAATGATTCTCATGATCCACTGTCACCTCCATGTCTTTCAGAGCAGATCCATGGTTTCTAGGCGTATGTAGATGTGTATGATATCAATACTTTGATGTAGTTTTCTTACCATTTTTTGTTTCATGATTTTTATATTATAACGATTACTTGATATCATTGTGTTTATTTTTCATGTTGTTTTTGTGTATTTTCATGTGTTGATGTTAGATTGTGAAGGTGGGAGATTGGATGGATGGGTTTGGAGTAATTTGGATGTAGTTTGGGTCAAATTTATATCATGCTGGAGATTTTAGCAAACCAAGTTTAGATACCAGGAATAAGGTTTTTTGCGACCAAAACGATCGCTAATGTCACAAGAAAAATCATTCTAGGAATAAGGCTTTTGATTGTTTCGGTCTCTCATTAGTTTTACAATTGTATGTCTTTCGATCCCTAGTTCTTCGATCGAAATATAAACACAACATTTTAACAATCGTTTTTTGTGACAAAATTTCTATCGCAATCATTGATTTACTATTAATATCTTGGCATATTATTTGATGATTTTGTAGGAAATTTTTTTAAAGTTATGTTAATATCCTAACATATCATCTGATGATTTACCGTTTGATATGTTTATATAATTATTTATATAATAGATGATACATGAGTTTTTTCTCAATGTATAAGCATTGATTCCGATCCACATTAATCATAAGAACAAGAAATTATAATAATACCTTGACATACGATCTGATGGTTTGTCGTTTGATATGTTTGTATACTTGTATATATAATAGATGATACATGAGTTTTTCTCAATGTATAAGTGTTGAACCCGATCCACGTTAATCGTAAGAACAAGAAATAAAGTGATATAAAAACCTTAACACACTATCAAGTGTTTCTCGCAAATTATGTTCCCATATGTTTTTTGGGAAAATAGCATAAAACCTTATTTAACTATTTGATAGTTACACATGATCTCTCTAAACTTTAAAAATATGTAGTTGACCCCCTTATCGACTCTTACAAATGGTGTTTTGTCGTAAAATAATTCGATTTTTTTTAAAGTTAGTAAATAATATGTAATTGGTCGTCTTATGAACTTCATTTAATGTTCTTTCATGTCAAAATAATGTGATTTATTTTTACGATAGAGGGGTTAAGTACTTAACTAATGGGGATTATTTGTCACGACTGAATAGTTTAGAATTGATGTACAACGACAAAATGTGAAATTTTCGTTTCACTTGTTGAAAAATAAAAAACAAGAAATTCAGTGACACTATTGAAAAGCCCTTTATTGCCAAAATTCTATGAATCTTATATGAAAACATCTCAAGGACGGTTTGGTATTACTACTCAAAACTGAAGAAAGCAAAGTCACTAATAGAAACAGTAAACCAGTCGCGAAAACCAAATCACTTTATGAAATAAAATAATTTTGGATAAATGAATTTGAATATTATGCCTCTGTTTTATCCACTTAAAAAATAGATAATAGATAATAGAAGTGATGCCAAACAGTTTTGTTTCGTCAAGCCATAAGCATAGGCTTGACACGTATGTGACACGTATCAATTCCTCGTCGTCGACGCCTGTGAGAAAGCACCTTGCGAAAACTTTATAAATAGGTTGTGTTTAGGGTTAGGAGAGAGACATACCAACACCTAATGTAGTACTAAGGGAGAAGAAGTGAAGACGTGGCCTACCTTAAGCAAGCACGACGTGATCGATGACAAGTGAAGTTGATGTTTAGGGGGGATGAGATCTATCATTTACCATAAGAACTACGCAAGTGTTATTAAGGTAATTATATGGGTGGGAAAATCTTACTTTATGGTTCATATCCATGGTTTGATCAATGCTTTATGCTTCATAAATTCTAAGGTTTTCGACATTATACATGTTAATGGATTTACCAACGATTTTCCTATCTTATGGAAGTATGAGCCTCCTTGCTCGAAAAATCCATGTTTTAATAGTCATTGCTATGCCTTATCATTATCATCATCAAGAGTTCTTCCCCATGGTTTAAAGAAAGAACTTCTCATAAATATTTTTAACTTAATGGATGGTTGTTTTATGAAATGGTTCAAGTTCATGATTTATTCACGTTTAAATTTCTGTCGCTATATGCATGGTTTGCTTTTAAATATGGTTTAAGCGTTTCCAACCAGCCCCTAAACGATGCTGGCTTATTCACGTTTCCAACCAAGCTTGTATGCTGGCGAAAACCATGCTTTGTGTTTCGTTACCAAGGTACTGTACATAGTTACGGATTCATTCCCTCATCCTATAAAAGGGGATCATTGAGGCTCAGTAAGTAAGGTTGTTGGATGAGTGATTAAAAGGCAAGCATGTAAAGCAATCATAGTTTCAAAGATTAGTCAAGTGAGCCAAATCGTGAAGAATATAGAAAAAAGAGTTCACTAGTCTACATTGAAGAACAATAGCTACAGTAGAGTCCAGTCATCGGATCTGTGCAAAGATCTGGGTTCTTCATCGTTTGTACAAGTTAGTTAACTTGTAAAAAGAGGTTATCTTGTAAGCCACAAACAAAAAGATAGTAAACTCACCTCTTGGCTTGACTAAACTGGTCACCAAGGGAAGACTGGACTAAGCACTCGATTATCAATTGATAACGAATGTCTGAACCAGTATAAATATTATGTTTTTCACTTGTTTTCATTGCTTGATATATTTAGAAATATTAGAAATTAATTATTACATCCGAACAAAGACAAACTCATAAAGTTGAGTTTCTACTATAAACTACCTCAGTAGTCTGCATAAAATAATAGTGTTTAAAGTTGTTAGATTCGCTACATAAAAGAAAATATTTTTGAATCAACCTATTCACCCCCCTCTAGGTTGAATCTTTGGACCTAACAAAATATTTTGAGCATCGACATGTATGCTTATCAACTCAATTTCATATAAGAATTTTTCATAAGCTGTTTTATGAGTTATGTAAAGAAAGGGAGCAAAATCCCGACCAAGTAATCAGTGACTTCGTCGGTGGGTCTATCATGACCTAGGTGGACCGAATCAAGATAATTCTTAACAAAGCATGTTAAGTTACAAGAACTCGCATACATGTTTGTTTTAATGTTTTAAATGCTAAGCTTCTTTCTTCATATGTGATTTGATTACGAAAGTAAGAAAAACAAGTATTTTGAGAAAGTCTTTTGGCATGCTTCCTCTACATTGTTTACGTAACGTTTATATGCTTAAGTAATGTAGCCAAGTTTGCTCAAGGTGTTAAGTATCACAACTAGGTTTATTTATGTGTTTTAAGTTCCGAACATCTTTCATGTTACGAAGCTTTGTAATCAATTTGGTAAATAAGTAAATGAAACTTCAAAACTCTTTTGAAGGAATTCCATGGTTTAATACTCTTTCCCAAATGCTTATAACATGCTGTCGCTGAGGTTTTAAGATCAATCGCGATCATATCCTCTCATATGTATAAAGTTTTCAAATATCTTCCTTAATATGACACGATCATGTTTTAAGCACTCAAGAACTAAGAACCCTCTTCTTTGAGTGTCATCATGAACTCTTAAGTTTCAAAAGGCATTTGCTATATGTTTTAAGAAAGGATAAAGTGTTTGTATGAAGATCAAATGGCAAGACCATTTGATCTTCAAATTAATGATTTAGATTAAAATTCCACTTTTGCATTAATTGAAAGAAAAGAAATTGATTTTTAATCTCATCCATTGATTTGCAAATCCAATGGTTTTACACTTTAAGAAAACGTCAAGGTTACGAAATCTTGAATTTACTTGTCATAGTATAGTGACTGAGATTTTTGTCTCATCTTGTCAAATTATCGAAATTTTTTCAGGTATATTAACAAGGTTAAAAAAAGGCTAAAAGATGAGCAATAAAGCTAACACCAAATTGGGACGAAAAGGTATAAGATATGTGTTTATGTTTTATAAGAGCCTTGTGGTTTAGCCTCAGGCTTAGATGGTGGCAGTAACGTCTTTTAAGCAGGTCTAATTTTTGGGAAGTTACAACATTAGTTATAATGACTTATATGAATTATGTGTTATGATATTATAATTCACCTGTCATCACGTCATTTTGTAAATTTGGGACGTGACATTACTTGTAGCTAGCCATACAGCCAACAAATAATATTATACCTTCGTTGAATACTTTAAAAACAACAAACTAATTTGCACTTGTTTTAATCATTTTCGTTTAATATCAAACAATATTAATCTCGTCACATCCATTACACAAATATACATAACTTATATTATGATAAATGTCTCATGACAAATTTAATTGCATAAACGTACGTATATAATCTCGTTTAGTGCAAGACGTGGGGAGGACACCTGATGTTTTTAGATTTCGTATTTTTGATCTCACGATTTGGAAGAGAACGGCTTACATTTAAGTTAATTTCTCTTAGCCCACAATGATCCAACTTTATACTTATTTGTGTATACTCTCTTCATTCCATTTATTCTGCAACGTCAACTTATGTGCACTATTCAATATGCATCTTTAGAAGTTTTTCTTTCCTTATCAAATAATGATTAATTTATCCGGTGGAATGCATTCAGTTCAAGTACATATCTTATATACTCGTCATGTTTCAACATAAATTTACAAAAAAATAACTTTTAATGGTTCCATAACTGAAATCAAACTATACCTCATAAATATAAAAGCCAAAGTATAAGTAGTGAACCAGATCCACTTTAATTTCAAGAATCAGCAATATAAATCATAACACATTAATAACAATTGTGTTTAATTCTTCCTTTTCTTGAACCTTTTCCCATGTAAATTAAACCTTTGGATTTAACATTTGTGTGGCATTGACACATCCAAGGTTAGATGTGTTAAGCAAAAACTTAAACTAGATCCTATGATTATAATCAATCCTCATCAAATCAATGGATCAGATTAATCAACCTGAATTTTTTGATTTTCAGTCTAATCCCATGTCTTTTCGACGTCCTCACCCTCCTCAATTTCTCCATCCATTTCAAGAAAACGAACTTCTCCATCTCCAACAATGACTGAGATAGTCCAACTCAAATTCTGGCCTGATTCGATTGTGAATATTGCTATTTTTATGTTATTCCACCAACCAACGCTTGAAATCGGTTCAACCCAAAATGGAGCATTTTGAAGGCGATGGGTCACCCTCTACATTGAAATCGCAAGTTGCAACCGGTAGTACTAGATGGGAAGCAAATGTTAGGTGCTTTGATGTAAGTTGTTACCTTTTGTTAGCTTTGATTGTATGTTATATTTAAACTCAAATGCTTCAACGTCATTCACCTGATTTGGTCCTAACGTCTCATCCTTCTCTGTTTTCTTTTCTTCTTTTTTCCTCATTGTGATATTTGAAAGCTAAACAAATCTGGGCAAATCTATAATTGAATTTTTTCCGGTGTAATATCCAACAATATATTTTTCTTTTCCTCACCTGATTCTTTTTTCCGGTGTAATATCCAACAATATATTTCTTTTTAAAATAATATCTTCGTAAGATATTTCGGGATATGTTTGACATGATTTGATTGGCATTGAAAATCCCGTAAATATCTAAACAAATCTATGCTCATTAGAACTCATTCACTTGCTTCTCAATACTAGAATTTGCAAATTTAAGATCAACAAGGCTTGACATCAGTATGTTGGCTACCTTCACGTTATCATCCTTCATTGTGACGTCCATCACTTTATCTTCATCTTTCCCAACGATTTCATCATATCTGAAACAATTTCAGGCTTCAATTTAACAATCAGAGCTAACATATGTGAAAATGACGATGTAGAGATGCAGTAGTGCATGAAACCCTAGATCTATTCCTTTTTGGATGTCAAAAGATTAAGGTTGATTAATCTGATCCATTGATTCGGTGAGGATTGATAATAGTTATAGGATGTAGTTTAAGTTTTTCCTCAACACTAGAACCCAAATTTATCCATCCAACACGGCCCTTCTCAGAAACCGACTCCGATTTTCAACGCAAAAGAACTAGACCGCGTTGGTCAACTTAACCTCCGACCAAAGACCAAGCGGATTAACCAAACGCCGTTGGATCAAACCAGCCAGCAATTTTTGGAATTTCCTTTTCCTCCACGCAAAAGCAAAATCAACGCTCCAGGGGCCCACAATATACGACGCCGTCATCTAACGGCGATTTTCTCTCTCCACAATTTCATATCTCATCATCATCAATATCATCTTTTGGAATCTCATCTAATTAGGGTTTTCAATTTGGGAACTTCGTCTGCAGAGTCTTAAATCCCTAAATTCGAACTCAAGGTATGAAATTCCTCCTTTAAAACTCCTCCTAATCTCCTATCTGACTGTTAATTGATCGTTATTTGCTCTTTCGTCCATTTATTTTTGGGTTTTTTATGGGTTTTGCGAGCGGGAAATTGTGCAAGATGTGTTTTTTGGGGTTTTGGTTTTGATTTGATTTTGAAAGGGGTTTGGATCGGCGTTTTCATCGTTAAATTTTCGAGCTTTGGTGTCGATTGGATTGGAGCCGGGATTTTGTTTGTCAAAGGTGTTGATGTGATTGAGTTTTTTTTTGGTGATTTTGTTTGCTTGTATTTTGTTCGGTTGATGATACAAGGATTGGCAACCTCTTGGGACTGTTCTTGTTTGCCCGTCTTTTTTGTTGTAACTAGTCAGGTTTTTTCCAATGAATAATTTACTAGTTAGTTTGGTCATTTCCGTTTTGTTAAGTACAGTTTATGGCGGGACTACCTGAGATGTTGTTGCTATATTTTTTTTGTAGGATTTTGAATGAAAGTTGAACTCTCGTTTTTGAAGTGCTTTATATTAATATTGATTTAAGCTGGTTACTTTTGTTAATAGGATCAGATGAGACTGTGAATACTAGTGCAAGGTATGCCGGTCTGGATGTTTATGGCCTATATGGAATCAATGGAGGCAAGCTGCATGTACAGAATAGCAATGATTAAGTATAGGTACGAATTGCTTCCTCACTTCTTTGGTGTTCTCTTGGTTAGAGTAGCTGGTATGGTTAGAAAGATAAGTGTGATCCTTCTGGTTGTAGTTATATTCACTATCCGTAAGACTCCTTTTTGTCGCTTTGTTTCAGTATATATTATTTCCTTCTTGTGTGTCATTTTTTTTTGGAGGAGTTCCATTAAGAATTAGTTTTACTGCTAATAGCATAGCTTTTGATTGGAGTGCAATGCCTTTCACTGACGTGTTGAAGCAAGTTGCCAAGAACATGTAGTTAATTCTTTTATGCTTTAGGGAGATAGTCAAAGTTCGTTTACTCCCCCCCGCTCATAAAAAAAAGCAAGGTTTTGACTTGGATAAGTTTTTATATGTTAAATTTTTAGGAATTTTCCAGAAATATCTCTACTTTGTGTTGTTAGTGGGTTCTATTATAGCACTCGAGAGATGAGTTGTGGATGATGCTGTAACAGTGGAAGGGTAGCTTGGAACTCTTTTTTGGGAAATATTTCCAAAGACAACAGTGTTGCATTTTTGTGGGATGGACTATAAAGAAAAAATGTTGTATTTTTCGTTGGACGGATGAAGTAGATGGAAAAGGTGTTGTTTCTAGTAGGTTTTTGAATGGGGTTAAAATGTTTACTAGCTTACTTGAAATGCTCATTAACATGAATTTGTCCCATAGAATACTCTCCTTATCGTATGAAATGCACTTATTGGATTTACAAAATATTCTCCTCACCATAAGGGGGCGCTTTTCTCCAAATGGAAATGCTCTTATCAACCTAAATGTTCTCTAGAGTAGGGAAACTGATCCGCACACCCTTTCCCAAACCCTTAGTGGGAGCCTTTGACAATATATAAGTTGTGTTTTTCTTGTCAAAATTCTTCATCGTATGTAGGATCAGAAACGGTTGTTTGAAATAGAAGATTGGGAGTTTTATGTGACCTCCAAGCTCTCCCTCAATCTTAAATGAAAATTATGTGGCAGCGATTTGAGGAATGTTTAATGGGTCTAAGTGTTGGATGATTGAGTTACGTTTATTGAAGATGAATTTTAATGAGATTAAATGGTGGATATATGGGCACTGGCCATATAAGAAAGTAAGAAACGATAGGATCCACAATTAACTCATATGTCAAAAAGTTAGGGTGATATCTGCAATAGCAAAATTTCATTAGGGCATTTGGAAATAGTCTTTTTGTTTTGTGATAAAGGGATAAGATCTCATACATCGCGATCTCCCTAGCAGCTGACTGTGACATGAATATTTGAGGCGGATTTGTATGGTGAAGTTGGTTGAGCATGTGAAATATTGATAAGTTTAATCACTTGTAAGAAGATGTGAAATTGTGGATAAGGTATCACTTAAGTTGGGTAGAGGTATACTAAAATTGATGGAAAGGTGAAACTAGTACTCCCTCAGTCCCAAAGAAGCTATGATGGAAAGGTCATACAATTATGGATAAATGCATTGATTTTGTGTCATTTTAACATAATCTTGTATGTAGTTCGCACCAATAAGAGGGTGTGTAGGGTTTGTTAGTGGGTAGAGATAAATAAAACATGAAAGAAAATAGGGTTGGAATTGTGACAAGGTAGAGAGAGAAAAAATAGTGAATGTTTTAGTATTCTTTGTCCCATAAAAATTATAATAGTTTGATTTTTGACATCATTTAGTATGTATTTTAAAGAGTCACATTCTTTCATTAGACAATGCAAAAATGTCTTGCGAAGCATCACAAGTTGAACCGTATGATACAACAGTATCATTTGTATTACACGAAAAAGTTTTAGAATCATCATTTGATTGTTGCGGAATACGGATCAAAGTTCATCTCGACAAATGTGTATAGTCTAACTATTGTAATTTTTTGTGGGACGGAGGGAGTACTTCTAGGTCTAATTTAGTACGATCAAATACGAAATTGTTATGAGACACTAATGATAGAATATGTTGTAAACTTTAATCCTGAGAGAATTTAATATTTTTTTGACATCGTTAACAATAAGAACAAAACGTTTCAAAGTGCACCCATTACAATTTATTTGGGACGGAGGGAGTATAAAACATGCGCAGTTTGGACTTTTAGACATAACAAACTTGCCAATTTTGAAAAAGTTGCAATTTATGTAGGACAACCATAAAGCTACAATTTTGCAATTTTTTTTGAATGGAGGGAGCATATGGTAGTTCACTATATCACTGATGACATTCCAAAATGTAGAGCAAGATGGTGTCGTGCTCTCATTTTCATGTTGTCGACTTCATTTGATGTGTTCAAGGCTAGTTTTCTTATTTCTAATTTTAATGATGATGGTGATGGAGAGAACCTAGCATCACTAGATACCATGTCTTTGTTGTTTATCTTGATTTGTTCCTTACCTTACTTTGGTAATTATGTACTGTAGTTTTCAAAACTATACAATGCAGCACGTAATTATTAAAACGCAATACATTAGGAATTTGTTGTGATAAGGTACATCTATATATGTGTGGCGTTTGTGCTTTAGAAGCAAATGAACGGAAACTACTTCATCTAGAGCCATTCATTCGCCACATTAATGGCTCCAACTGCATTGTTTCATAGATGCCATATCCAACATTAGCGTTGATCGCCTCTGTGGCCATCAACGGTTTGGTACTTTGGTTCTTTGAGACCATTAAATTATGGGTCCTAACATGCACAATTTAGATTCTGCGCAACCTTATTTAACCATCAGGATTCGAGGATTATAAATTATGTCTTGTGAGGAAAATTTATCGAGAGTCCAATGGTGGTAAAGTATGGTTTTTTAAAGGACTCTTGAATAACTTTAGCTTTCTCAACGATCAACTTCCTCCCTTGTAAGCTGGTTTAAAAGGTTCTCCGGGTTTGCGGGCTATTCGGTTGACCAAGGGAAATCCTTCGGGGTTTCCTTTTTGAGAAACTTCCTCCCTTGTAAGCATGCTATATTTAATACTCCTTTTTGTCATACCATGTGGACAGCCTATAAGAGTTCTTATGTTCCAATTTTGGAACCATCTGAAGTAATAGTGTATTGTTTCTGAACCTTGAGCATATTTTGTTGTTCAATTATGTCATGCATCATATATGCTAATGTGGGACGGATATTTAGGTGTCAGGCTTCTGTGATTTTCACATGTTCCTGATTCCTGTCTGGTCACTTCAGAAGCTGAGAAGATTAGTGACCAAGTTTCCTTAACATGCTCTGATGGATTTCTTTTTTCTTGTTATTGCAGGATCACGAGTTATGTTCAGTAGCGTAGTTCGTATGACCGTAGTTTTTAGTAATTGAAGTTGTACATTCTCTTAGGCAAACTTTTCAGTTTCAATCTGCGGGTAGGATTATTTCAAGACAGTACAAATGGAAACAAAAATCGCAAAGGTGTTGGATAGTCCTCGTAGATTGGTTGATTTGAATAAGCATAAAGCAGCGAAGCACGCTGCGACATATCTGCCAGTTGAGTCGCGGTCTTCTGTCTCTCAACTCTCTGCACTGAGGGCATCATCTGTTAAGCTTGGGAAACGGAAGAAGCCAGATGTCTGCAAAACCAAGTGTAGGAGCTGCAAGCTAAGTGTTCAGAGGTCTCTACTATGTGGTTATAGAAATTTTACGAGGAGTAGGTTGCCTGATCGTCTGATGTTTTTTCAGAATGATGAATGGGTTGACCACTCTGATGAAATTCTTTCTGTGGTCAGAAGGGAACTTGAGGACAAGAAGCCATACGTTGAGGTCCATTTCAGCAGCTACCAGTTGATACTGGATTTCCTGACTATGGTGCAGCTTGATGTGAAAACTGGCACTGAGAAGCCTATTGCCTGGATTGACGACGCAGGTAGCTGTTTCTTTCCAGAAATTGTTGCTGATGCTGACGAACAACAGGATGAAGAAAAACAGGATGAAGAAAAACAGGAATGCGGACACCTAGGTGCTCGGAAAGCCAACTCCTTATGTGGTTCTAATGAGATAAAACTACAGATTGATATTGATCTGAATGGGATCTATGGTTCGAAGATCACTGAACACTGTGGGGACCCTCTGGTTAAACGAATTAGAATTAGTCAAGAACCTTATAGCACTCAGGTCAATGATGAGGTTGAGGATAGTTGTGATTGGGTGTCGGATGCTAAGGTACATGGGAAGAATGAGTCGAATGAACTGTTTCATGGAAAACATGTAGAAATTGAGCCCGTGCTCGGAACATTAGACCCTGAGTGTGTCAATGAGATGTTCCTTAGAGGGATGGACTCACTTGCGGGTGCAAGTGTAGTTGAAACACGTTGCATCTCGGGTTCTATCGTGCAAGGACGAAAGGAGATTTTCCAGCAGCAGCTGGAAATCACCAAGAAATTCCGTGGTGTTGCAAATATCAGATATGCCTGGCTTCCTTCTACGAAGGATGAAGTGCTGAAGATTATGACGTATGGGCTTGGATATTGTGGACTTCCTAAGATAAAGTCCTCTTACGGCAATGGTGTTCATCTATCAGCTGAAAGATGTTCCGGCACCAGGTTATAGCCTTCTTTTTCAGATCTTTGCATTCACATGCAAACAATTTCTTGCAGCTTATTCACATTCACATATGCGTATAAGCCCTCAGTACAATACACTCAGTGATTCATGTATTTTGTTCATGCAAACATGCTTGCATCAGGATTAAGATGTCTACTGAGGAAAAGAAAAAGAACATGTGAACTGTCAGAGGTGCATTACTAATTCAGACCAATTTAACAACCTAATCTGGAAGAAGAGGACGTATGCAATATTTAGGTTCAATAATTAAACAAGCTACATTTTGAACGAGCATCTATTCTTTATTCTTGTACCGACATGTTAGATGGAAATTTGGGTCTAAGATGTTAAAAGCTGGTGACTAAGACTAAGAAACCTACGATACAAAATCTTTATTTTCTTTTTTCTTTTTTTTGAATAGTTTCTCAATGACCTAAGTGGCTTCGCATAATACTGCTATTTGCTATCTGTTTTGAGACTGAGGCCATGAAATCTAATGAATGAATTGCAGCATTAGGGTTTCCACAGTCCAAGATTGTTTTTATATTTTGCATATATGTGTTCCGTAGCTTTGTCATGGCTATCTAGTTGGCCTGCAACTCACAGATAACATTAAAGCATATGCTAGACATTTTTTCTTAACATTTCCCATGTAGCCTCTTCTCTTGGTAATATGGAGTCACTTCGACATAAAAGGAGGTAGGAACTGAAGAGCTTAAAGTTATCAGGAGCAAAACTCATTGTTGTTAAGAGAGTAGTTTCAGATGCAAAACTCGTGCAGCTGAGTCATTAGTCTAAAGCTGGTATGGACAGTGGTACTGAGGTTCATTGCGTGTAGATTTTTATTTGAGGTGACTTACTGTAAGCTCTGTGAAGGATATTCAACAATGAATGGTGATTATACTATTCGAAAGATTGAGTGTTGGAAATAAAACTAAAATCAAGGGCTTCTGTATGGAATCTAGGACTTGATCGTGCTCAGAGAAAAAGTCATGCAAATAGTGCTACGGCCTACGGGGTATTAGTTATCACCTATCACTATTCAGCTATTAGCTGCGCTGTATTGAAGATGCTCGAAAGTAGGGAAACAATTCTCTTTGGTGTCTTATTAAGGTTGGAGGACTAGTCCTAAGCCATAATGCCGAGAATTGTCCCAAAGACTAACCCTGGTTTGATTGCTGGTGTCGAGGCAACATGATGATATTCATCATGTTTGACTTCTCATTGTACATCTTTATGCTTTGTGTAATCTGTTCTAGGTTACATCATTAGGTCTTTTATCATGTCATAGTTTACAACGATTACTAAAATTATTATGCACAATTTTCATGGAAGTATCAATTTATGCCATTTAAGCACTGCACTCTTGAAGGTTTTGATATTTTAGATGCATCTTATAGCACTTGACTTTATATTATACTACTTACCATTGCATGCATCTTCCATGTGTATTTGGATAAAAAGTTCCTCTTCTCCTCTACAGTGCAAAATACTGTGATGTTGACGAAAATGGTCTACTACACATGGTCCTTTGTCACGTAATTATGGGTAAGATGGAGGTTATTTCATCAGAGTCTCAGCGGTTTTACCCCAGCAGCGAGAGCTTTGATAGTGGAGTTGATGATCTTCAAAATCCAAAACTTTATGTAGTTTGGGGGATGAATATCAACACTCACATTTTTCCTGAATACGTGGTTAGTTTCAAGGTTTCTTCAAACAGTGAAGGTGATAATTTACGCTGAACCAGAATTTCATTGTTATGTGTTGTAGTCGCAACCATGTACTCTGGCATGTTACACAATTGAATTCCATATGTAGTTCATAGTCGGCCCTCTCCTTCAATTTTGCATCTGCAGGCTGTCTGATTGGTCCTGAAGGAAAACTTGGCATTTCAAGAGCTGCAACTTTTCCTGATAAATATGGACAATCAATCCGTGAGATATCTCTAGTGGATGCGGTAAGTCAATGCAGCTCTTTGACATCTAACATTAACAAGTAAGAAACATATCTTGGTTTACCTGCTTCATTAGATCTGGAAGGAATAATCGAGGTGTGTTGCTAACATGGGGAGAACATAGGGTTGGTACCCAAGATGTTCTGCTTGATATCTTTTGCTCTTTTTATTGGTGCTCTATGAATTATATTTGCATTTTATATTTACTATGCCTTGCCTGTTTATCTAGTTGCAGTCGTTAGTTTTCATCTGCCGTTGGGATCTTGAACTGCTGTTGGTCGTCATGGTATTGCAGCTGTAACCCTTCTCTATTGTGAGTGTCAGTGGTTAATTTTTGGAAGTATATGAGTGGCATCTGTTAGCAAGTCCAAAGAGCTAGGATCATTCTAGGCAGTTTTCCAGCCCATTCTTTGTATGTAGCTTGCTGGATGTGATAGAAGTAAAAGGTCTTATGACATTGATGTTTAAATCTAACACTTGCTACTAATATTGAGTCTAGTGATGTAAATGGTTTAGGAGAGAGTTATGAACTGCTACTTGACTTGAGGCAAAATTTGGAACGGGAGAGAGCGGGGTCATGTGACTTATGTTAGTTCTATTTTCTGAGCGTCAGCATACAACTTTTTGTCATCATTTTTCCCTCAGTGTGAGAACTTCTGTCAGCATTGAGAGTTTCTCTTTTACTTTCTAGCAAGGCTGTCATGTTAAACAAAGGCTTTTTTTACTTTCGTGGGTATGTGGGTATGTGAGTAAGATATGTGAAAAATACAAGATTACGAGGTGAGTACGTTTTACACTTTAAAAAATTGTGTACCAGATGTATTCGATTTAGTTTTAAGATAAGTCAAGCATATAGAAATGAATTGAATGTTGAGAATCGGAGAGAGAGTAAATTAGTAATCACAATGAAAAAATTTTATTGCAGAAGATAGGGGAGCAAAATGTCACGGGCGGGCTAATTTGGAGAGGTTGGTACTTGAAGAATGATGACTTGGGCTAGCTAAAATTGGACTCCGGTCCAAAACAAGGCCCAATCCAAGATGGCCCAAACCTAAGTCCGAGTTTCGAAAACTTCTCCAACATTCTCCTACATTCTACAAACTTGTAAATATCTAGATATTTTCTTAGAATACTTTATCAACAATTATAACCGTTGGATCAAAATGATCTCAACCGTCCGTTTAGGAGGAGAACTTGTATATAAGGTGGTGCTGGCTCATTTGCCAAACCATCCAACAAAACCTACAAAATCCGAAGGCAATACAAAATGTTCTTCCTCTCACAAAGGTTGTTCCAAGTTCTCATTTTCTCTTTACGAGTTCTTATTTAGCCATTCGGCATTGGAATTAGGCTGAACTCAAGCGCACGGGTCTTGAAAATCTAACCCCGTGACAATTGGTATCAAAGCGAGGTTCAAGTTAGAAGAGAATGACGGACCAAAGCAGCATGACCGAGTTTGTTGAGGAGGCAAACACCACGAATGTCACCATGCGTAAGGGAAGGGCAAAGTCGAAGGATGTCCTAACGTTCTTCGAGTCACGACTCGAAAGGATAGAAGACATCATGGAGAAGATGGTGGTGAGGTTGGAGGACGATGTCCCAAGCAATGAAACCATTGATGCTCGGGAGGACGCATTCAAAGGTGAGTTGTAAGGTGTCCTCAATTCACTCATGGACAAACTTCGCAAAGAATTCAAAGTGCAGGTTGACGATGTTCGCATGACGGTAACTTCTCTTCAAGAGGAGTTAAAGGTCATAAGAGAGGATGTCTCGCTATTGACGCCCCCAAACCAAAGGTTTTCTTGGAATGCCACTTTGGAGGAACATGCCAAACACGAATGGTGTTTGAAATCTTGGCAAGGAATCAACTCTATGTGAAGAAGGAGAAATGCTCGTTTGTTCGTCAAGAAGTTAACTTCCTTGGGCATATAATCAAAGACGGCAAGCTATTCATGGAAGAAGGAAAGATGCGTGCAATCCAAGAGTGGGAAACACCAACAAAAGTCCCGGAGCTTCGTTCCTTCCTTGGATTGGCCAATTACTATCGGCGGTTCATAGAGGGATACTCGGCCATAGTATCCCCTTAACGGACCTCTTAAAGAAAAACAAGGCATGAGCTTGAACGGAATCATGTCGAATGGCATTCGACGTACTCAAGAGGATTCGACGTACTCAAGAGGACGGTAACTTCGGAACCCGTTCTTAGCCTTGCGGATCACTCTAAGCCATTTGAAGTGCACACCGATGCTTCAGATTTTGCTATCGGTGGAATTCTCATGCAAGAAGGCCATCCTATTGCCTTTGAGAGTCGTAAGCTCAATTACATCCATGAGAAGGAAATAACAGTGGTGGTTCATTGTCTTCTTACGTGGAGGCACTACTTGTTGGGATCCAAGTTCGTGGTGATGACGGACGTTGTCACGAGCTATTTTCAAACCCAAAAGAAGTTGACTCCCAAGCAGGCAAGATTGCAAATTTTCTTAGCGGAGTTCGACTTTTGAGTTTGCCTACAAGCCGGGGAAGGCGGCTTTGTCAAAACCGCAAAGTATCCTCTTGGATCGAATCAAGCAGGGACTCGAGCAAGATCCCACGGCAAAATCGGTGGTGCAACTTACCAAGAATGGTAAGAGTCGAAGGTTTTGGCTCGAGGAAGGTATCCTCTACACGAAAGGCAATCGGATTTATCTTCCAAAGTGGGGGAATTTAAGAAAGGAGATCATTCGGAAATGTCACGATTCTCAATGGGTTGGACGTCCAGGAATCTATCCGACAATGGCCTTGGTGAGCGAATGTTAACTATTGGCAAAAAATGGAGGCAGATGTGGAAACGTATGTGCGGATGTCTTGTTTACCAACAAGACAAGGTGGAGCAATACTCGTCAGGAGGACTTCTGGAGCCTCTTCCTATTCCGTCTCGACCATGGGAAAGTTTTTCCATGGACTTTATTGTGGCGTTACCGAAGTCCGAAGGATGCGGATCAATCATAGTGATGGTTGATCGTTTCACCAATTATGCAATATTCATCCCAGCTCCAGCGGGTTGCAGAGCCGAAGAAACAGTCCGACTCGTCCTTAAACATGTCGTCCAGTATTGGGGACTACCACAATATTGTGAATGATCGAGATCCGCGATTCACAAGTAAGTTCTGGATGGGACTATTTAAACTCTTGAGGACGGATCTCAACTTTTCAATAAGTTTTCATCCTCAAACCGACGGCCAAACCGAGAGGATAAATGTTTTGTTGGAGCTTTATCTTCGGCACTATGTTAGCGCCAATCAGCAGGATTGGGCGAAGCTATTGGATGTGGTCCAATTCTCCTATAATTTGCAAAAATCGGAGTCTATAGGTAGTAGTTCGTTTGAACTAGCAACGGGATAACAACCTGCGACTCCCAACACATTAGCAGAGGTTACACAGGAAGCAGCCCCTATGCCTTCAAGGTTGCAAAAGAATGGCACGAGCAAGCGGATTTGGCACGTTATAGCTTAATAGAGAAGCCAAGAAGATGAAAAAGTGGGCTGACAAGAATCGAAGGTCTTTGGAATTCCAAGAAGGGGACAAGTAATGGTGAAAATCATATCCTAACAACATAAGGCCTAGTGAGGAAATACAAGGGACCTTTTCCAATAACAAAAAGGGTTGAGAAGGTTTCCTATCGTTTGGACTTGCCGCCAATACTAAAAATTCATCTGGTCTTTCACGTGAGTAATCTCAAGTCGTACCATCGAGATGAGGAAGAACCGGAACGGAGCATATCAAGGCGTATACCGACGGCAGCACTAACCACTTCCTATGATAAAAAAAATGGAAGAAGTATTGGCTGATCGAGAAGTCAAACAATCCGGAATACCATGCCATAAGGAGTACCTCATCAAATGGAAGTACTTACCCATGAAAGAAGCCAGTTGGGAACCTGAAGACTCCTTGTGGCAATTCAAGCAACAGATCAAAGATTTCAAAAATGTCGCGACGAGGACGTCCGCAACATAGGTGGAGGAGAATGTCACGGACGGGCTAATTTGGAGATGTTGGTACTTGAAGAATGATGACTTGGTCTAAAATTGGAGACCCTAAACACTATGCAAAAATTGCTTGTTTCATCAACTCTCAGGCTCTGTAGGTCTGCCCTTGAATCTTTGATGTGGCACGCTTTCCTATCTTATTCATATGGTGCAGAAATGGGCTAGGTTATGCTGGACCAAGGTTGGTTGAACATTTAAGTTTCACCAAAACAAGGCTGTGTCAAAATAGAGATTGACCTAACCCTATACTTGATCCATAACTCCCATGTTGGGTCGGTCAGTCTAGTTCCACAGGTCCATAACAGTTTAGGCGCTGTTAGGTATGTCATATGTGAATCCTTTTTTTTTTTTTTTTTTTTGGGTATGGAGTTCTTCGTTCTCATTACTGCTGTTCTGGCCTTCAACATTTTTGAGTTTCAAGGACTACGGAACTTCCTTGACATCTACCCAAAAAAGAAAAAAAAGTGTCCGGTTTTGGTTCCACGGCTCTGGTTTTTTTTTTTTTGGTGTGGAGTTCTTAGTTCTCGTTATTGTTATTCTGGCCTTCAATACTTTCAAGTTTCAATGACTACAGAACGTCCTCAACATCTACCCAAAAAGAAAAACAAAAAAGATGGGTCTTTGTATATGATATGATTAATATACAGTACATCTACATCTTCCACATAAAAGATGAGTGCTTTTTGTGAATATTTACATCTTGATGCTTGTCACTGTCTCTTGATGTGCTTTTTTCAAGAGAAGATAAGGTTCGGTTAGCTTCCCTTTGTGCCTTCTTTAACCTTTGAATTTCTAGTCGGTTGCGATTTTCATAACCTGGTCTAGCACTCCTGCCTATCCAGTGAACATTGGCCTAGTTGAAGGTGCCGAAAGAATTAGAATTTTGTGTATAATTCAGTCTGAAAGCAAGTATACACTAGTCCTACCTCATTTTTGGTGTAGAGTCTGATCTTGGTAACTCCTCTTTGTCAACCTTATTGGAGAGTACGCTGAAATTTTCTGTTGTCAAGTGTGGTTTGATCATTGATGACTTAATGTTCTCTTGCTGTGTACGAGCAATGTCAAAGGTGTATGGGTTTTGCATTGATACTGACATTCTTAGCTATTGTCAGAGGTGCTCCTGGGTGTCTTGCGCTGCGCACCGCACATTGAAGGAGGTGCTTTGTTGGCGACGAGGCCTCCTAGGTACCACGTCTTCTCCGGGCCTCCGGCTAAGATCCTAGGCTCATGTTTGGGTTACAGGCGTTGGTTTCGTAGGCTTGTCATAGTATTTTCTTTTGATTTTTTATTAATTATCTCAACCCTCAGGTCACCTGATCCGAAGTTTGTACCACAAGTAGAAACAAAAAAATCGGGGTAAGCTATGACACAGAAATTCGGTGACCCTAAGTTGGAGAAATAGAACATTGAGACATTTTAGTTGCTAGCCAAAGATGTTTATGTTCCCACTGCAATGTTGTTCCCATTTGTCAGCCATCTGCAGCCTGATCTTTTTCTTTGTGAATAAAACAGCTGCCCTCGCTGCACTACTGCTCCCCATATGAGTAGATATGGTCTTCTTACGTCTGGCCTCTTTTCAACTTTCTCACGTGCCTTTCCGTTTCCCTTTTTCTATGGTTGGTCGCTGTGTTTGCAGTTACTCTGTCTATATCTGCATCTTGGCTTTTTGGCCTTCGGGAGGCTGGCATGCAGCCCCTGATCTGTAAACATAATCTTGATGATTTATATTTTTTATACCTATGTTTCAGCTAGTAGTAGTTGTTGTTGTTGCATAACACGTCATAATACTTGCAGTCCTTGCACTTTATACCTATTCATAATATATGAATCATGTACACATCTTTATTTATTCTGCTTATGATCTCCAGGGAAGTGATGTCAATTCAAATGTGACGTCTGATGGTATCAAGGAAGGGCGTTCTAGTTTGGTTTCAAGCATTCTTAAGAATCCAAAATCCCCTTGGATGCCATTTCCTATGCTGTTTGCTGCAATATCAGATAAAATTCCTTCAAGAGATATGAATCTATTGAATCTGAATTATGAACTTTTCAGGGTAGGTAAAATTTGGTGTTTCAATACATTGCTCTTATGTTTTATTTTCCGCGTCGAAGTTTGTATACCATTTCAAGTCGACTTCTCCTTTGTCCACATTTTCAACTTTGCTTTTCTCACAGATGAGGAGGATGAGTAGGGAAGACTTTGTCAAAGTGTTGAGAATGATAGCTGGAGATGCTTTATTGAAATCTACAATTGAAAAACTTCAGGTCAAGGTATTGTATGCGTCCCCATCACATTATGCTGCCTCTTGTTACTCATATGCAGTTTTGACTTGTGAGGAACCTAGCTATTGAGGCAGTTGATTTTGTTGCCAATTTGTGGCACTCTCTTTCGCCTGCATCAGATACTTCTGGACGTTGCTGTTTCATAGATTTGTCGATATTTATTACTGTATGAGTTTGCACACTTTTCATTAATTTGATCCATTAGCGATCAAACATTTGTTGGACATATCAATCGGTATCAGAAATTTTTGCTTGCCAGTTGGATTATTTGTTAGCCAATTAAGCTGAAAGCTGAAGCAAAGCTGTGATAGTGAAGAAGTACAATAGCCATTGTGTAGACTGAGGTCGGTTTCCGAATAAATAATGTAAACCAGGCCAAGATCATTTTCCTGTACTGCAACAGAAAAGCTCACAACTGAATTCTTGAGTTTGCTTATCCATGCCAGCCTTTTTCTAGTCTTGAGATTTGAGAATTATTATGTTGGGTATCTAGACAATGATCATGATGAGTTGTAATATTTTTGCCCGGTTGCCTTTCAATGTAGTGTTTATCGTTAATTTGCATTGGAAGCCACCCTTAATTTTCTTGGATTATTCTGCTATTCGCTCTTTGGCATACATTAAGTACTTTGTTTACTTCACGTTGATGCAGATTCCGCCGTCTAACAATGAGATTGAGATGCAAGCGGTCAAGCAAGAGGTTGAAGGTTGAAGGTTGCTATGTAGATCTGATGCCTTGTGAGTGAACAATATCTGTCGACATGAAGGCATTTCAGTTGGTCTAGGTAGTTCTAGATGTTTTGGCTTTGTCTCGGACTTCCGTTGTCGCGTTCTAATCAAGCAGACTAAAACGTGACTAGTTTCCATCTTGTCGTTTGGTTTGTTTTGGTTGTTGCTGTCATAATTGTTTTGACGAAATGACCTATTTAATCTTAGTTCCATCCTACCAGTATTTATCCATGGTAATGGTTTACTCGATGTTTGATTCATGGTGCATATGTTTGGTGTTGTTTTAGGCACAACAAACTATAATAAATTGTATTATTTCACTCAATATAATTATAATAAAAATATAATAGTGATGAATACGACTCGATCTCACATAGAAGGGGTTTTTCAAATTTTATGAATTAAATCAGTGATTTAGCAATTTTCTATAAAAATTGGGGGTGTTATGGAAAGAACGAAAATAAAAATGTAAAGATAAAATTGATTGTCATGTCTATCGTTTGGATGGGCAAATTAAATATTAAAGTTCATCTACTTGTATTCTGAACAAATAATGTAGTAGCAGAAATAGAAGTCGATCCCATAGGGATGATTGTTATTAATTATTAAGGTTGTATTAATCTCTAAGAAACTCTACTAAGATTTTGAAAATTAAATTGTTTCAGGGTTGTAAATATAAAATAATTAAGCTCTCTAAAATGAACTAAATTAAGCCAATGCTATGTAACTAACTAGAGAGATAGATTAAGGTGTTCATAATTTAATTAAAATATTGGGAATTGATTAATTTCATTTTATCTTTGTAGAATTAATTATAGATGATTATCATATAGATTCGTTATTTTGAAAAGTTTGATTATGAATTAAAGGTCTTTTAAATCACATTCATTAGAATGTCAATTACCACAACGCACGTATGATCACCCTAACATGCTCAACTCTAGCATACCATAACACATGTATATATTAGGAATAATTAATTTAAATAAGAACATGAGAATATGCCAAACATGAATAAAATAACGAAACACTCAAGCTACTTCATTCACATGCAATCACTCATTACTATTCAGGATGAAATGTTCAAATCATGATGTGTTATTTTCTACCATTCATAACTACAACGTATTGTTACTAGCTAGGTCATGATATCAATAGGTGATCAATCTAATTGATTTCAAAATATAGTACAACCAGTTATTAGATCCTAACTCAGTTTTATCATGGGAGGATTGACCCGTATTGAGCAATTTTTACAGACACAAAGTCTTGCCATTCCAAACATCTACTTGCTTCTGAAGTTCTGTGTTTCTCAAAGTAAGTGTTTCCATTACTGCATTGAGAAGTTTCACCTTTTCATTTGCTTCTTTCAGTTCATCTTGAGCATAGATTAGATTATTATTGGTCTTTTCATTTGTTAAATTGTATTTCTCTGTGAGAATTACAATCTGTTTAAGATTCTCTTTATTTTCCTTTAAAAGAGAAATAAAATTCTCCGAGGTTTCTTGAAGGGTTTCCTTCAATTCCTCTATGGTGGCATATGTATTAGAAAGATCAAATACCTACTGCTGTTTATCTTGCTTGGCCATGAGACATAGCTGAGCGTTTGATATTGTATCTTTATGATATGAGTCTTGTCGCTCCATGTCTTTACAGCATAGGCTTTGCTTCTTTCTTTTCTTCCAGAGTTGTCCTTGTTATGGTCCTTCTTGAATTTAGGTGCAGACGAGTCTTGTGTTGGTTGTCTGTATTATGTAGCAAAGTGTCTTGGTCTGCCACAGTTGTATTAGACTTCCTTTTCTGTTTTCTTTGTTTTTGAAGGAAAGTTCTTTTTGAAATTCCTTTTCTTGAATAGCTTCTTGAACTTCTTTCCCATCAATGCCAGTTCTTCAGACAGATCTTGTTCACTTGTTGACGAGTATCACTGATCTTCTCTTCTACTATGGATTTTAGAACTCTCTCTTGAGGTTTGAAAGCCAATGTCTTCTTTTTGGCATCATCAATTTGCTTCTTTTGCTCAACTTCAAGATTGTATGTATACAATACACCATATTGTTTAGCCAATGACATCTTCGTTAGATATCTGGATTCCCTTATGGTTGTGGTCTTTGTGCTCCAGATTTCACCAAGAGATCTCACAAACTTCAGGTTGACTTCCTTGTTTTCGAAAGTCTTTCCCAAAGTTTTGAGATTGTTGATGAGAATATTGAACCTTTCATAGAAGGTCAGATTCTCATCAGATCTCATTGAGACTAATTCATTTTGTTGTATTAGGACATCTTTCTTGTTCTCCCTTATTTTGTTGGTTTCTTCATTTCTTAATAGTAAAGTTTCCAATGCCTCCTTTGTAGTGGTTGTATGAACCTTTATCTCAAACATGTTGTCATCAAGGGATTTAAATATTTGATTTACACCTTTTCTATCCACCAACTCCAGATCCTAGTCTTCTCTGGACCAAAGAGACTTTGGCCTTTGTACTTCTTTTGTTGGATCCATTGGATCAAGTATCATTGGAATATTAGGCCCATCAAAGATGCTGTCTTGCATTCTTTCGTCTATTGAATTGAAATGTGCAAGCATCCTTAGTTTTCAATGGTTGAACTTGTTAGGACACCTGGGAAACTTTGATGGTGCCATTGCTCTTCACAAAAAACGAACTGTTAATAACTTCTTTGCAAATGAGATAATGACCTTTTTTTTTCACAAACTGTTAAGTATGGAAAGTCAGGCTCTGGTACCAATTATAAGGTACAAGATATAACCTAGAGGGGGTGAATAGATTAATTCGAGTTTTAATAATTTTATACAGCGGATTATATTCTTGCATACCACTGTTCTATGCAAACTACTTGGATAGTCTGCAGCTAACACTTATAGGTTTGCTATAGAGTTTTCAATTCTTCGAATTTGTCTCTCTTTGACTGTGAAGATTGATTTCTAACAGTTCTTGACTGTATAATAATTTTATACAGCTAATTTTGGTGCCTTTGGGGGTATTCTTGAGGACGAGGGCGCAACAATATGCCGAGTCTTCTGCGGATTGTACTTCCACCTCCATGAGAGTTGGCTCTATAGCCGGGTGATCTGAAATGTTTTCCTCGTCTGAGGCTTGCATAATTAGTTTTCTTCTTGTCACACTTTGTTGCATCTTCTTCGTTGGTTGTGCTTTGCTGACTAGTACTTTCTTGATCTTCTTTACTGCTGATCTCATTTGTACTATAGTGGTCTGCACAGCCTTTCTTCTCGTCTGCACTTCTACAAACTTGGTGGATGATGGTCTGAAAGTTTGACAATGATTTGTTGTGCTACGGTCTGTTTTGTCAATCCAATAGGCTATTTGCCTATATTCTTGACGTCAACCTGCTTGGCCACCATCCATTGCCTTCCTTCTTTGTCAGACAACTTTAATTTCTGTTTGAGAAAGATACAGATTAACCTTCCAAACAGTGGTTGTTTTTCCTGTACATCTTTGGAGAGCTGATACATGAGCAACTTTGCCCAGTTGACTTCATATCCTGTAAGGATCGTACACATGATCTCCTATTGATCAGTTGTAATATGATCTTTACTGAATTCTCTGGAAAGGATGACTTTATTGACTATATCTACAAACAACTTGTGCTCCTTTGACAAGTACTTCTTCATCGTTCTTATGCCTTCATTCGACCTTTCTTGGCTCAGCATTGCATGCCTTCATTTTGGTGGAATAACTCTTGAGCCTTCATTCGACAGATTGAAGAACTGCGCAAGATCTTCTGGTTTTATGATGATGCCCACTCTCTTTGTAGTAGAGGTGTATGTGATCAGTTGCAGGTCGTCTGCAACTTTCGCCTTTTCGATGAATTCCAAAACTTCATCATCATAGATCCTAATAGTTTGTTCACAAAGATACTTGAGTCTAGCCTCTTGGATTAGGTTAGCTACGTTCTTCACTTCGTCTTATTCTTCTCGTACAGTATTGAAATCGAACACGACTCTAGTCTATAATTCGATCTTTCTTGTGGGGCTTTTTTGTCCTTCAGATGACTTAAGACTCTTTTGAGATGTGTTGGAAGGTGTGTTGGCCATTTTTGAAAGAATATTTGAAAGAATTATTGAGTTCAGAAATTGAATTCGAAAGATTGAGAGAGTTAGGGTTTTCAATTTCGTGCAGTAGAGTGCTCGAGTGCTTAGAGAGAGAATGAGAGCGTTCTTAGAGAGAAAGAGAGAGAGTATTAGAGGGTAAAGTGATTTTTTAATTGAAATTTTTTAGTTTTTACACTCGTTTAAAGATTATGACCATTAAAAGTATTTTCTAGCCGTTACGTAGTGCCAGCCATGACTTGATCGTTGCGTTATTTTAGGGAATCAGTTTTGTAATATCTAAATTTTTTTTCCTAAAATAGATACAGCAGAGAAATATTACTTCTTGTATACTCTTCACTTGTGAACCAAGCAGTATAGCAGTAGAGCAATAATGTTAGTCTGTATTAAACACATACGTAAACTTACTGTTTTAAATCAATTATACCAAATTCTCCACTAAATTGACTAAACTTACTCTCATCTAGAGGTTTTGTAAAAATGTCTGCAATTTATTTTTTTGTTGGAATATATTCGAATTTAATATGACCTTCTTACACATGATCTCTCATAAAGTGATATCTGACATCAATATGCTTGTTTCTTGAATGAAAAACTGGATATTCTGAAATTTTCATTGCAGACATGTTGTCACAAAATATAGAAGTTTCAAAGAGTATCATACCATAGTCTGCAAGTTGTGATCTCATCCATAGTATTTGTACAGCATAACTTCTTTCAGCTATGTACTCTGCTTCTGCATTAGAGGTTGACACAATGGTCTGCTTCTTTCTGAACCAGGAAATGAATCTTACACCAATAAATTGACATGATCCACTTGTGCTTTTCCTGTCCACTCTACAACCTGCAAAGTCTGCATATGAAAACCTATCAGTATAAAATCTGATTCCCTAGGATAACATACACCAATGTTTGGAGTTCCTTTGAGATATCTTAGGATTCTCTTTACTGTAGTTTAGTGGGATTCCTTGGGATCAGATTGAATGTCTGGTCTGCTTGCAGACAAGGACCAACACAGAATGCATCAATGTGTATTAGATCTGGGTGGAGACGAGGTTACAGGAGGGACTAGCTATGACGCGATTTCACAATACAGTATGTAGTGGAGATGGTTGCTGATGGATGAGTCAAAGGTATGCAGTCAGTCAAATGAAGATTTGAGTTGAAACAACAACGGCATAATTTCTGGAGTTAGTGGACTACCAACATTAGAAACAATATGGTGGGGGACACGAGTGGCAAAGTGTCATATCAGAAACAGTATCATGTTGTTGGGTTCGTTTCCTGAGCCTATAAAAGGAAACCATTGAAGCTCATTGAAGTAAGGTTGTTGAATAAGGTTGAAAGGAAAAAGTGCAAAGCAATCAGCATTTAAAGATTACTCAAGAGAATTGAATCGTGAAACATACAGTAAAAAGGATTCACTAGTCTATAGAAGAACAATATTTGCAACAGAGTTCAGTATACTGAATTTGTGCAAAGATCGTGGATCTTCATCTTTTGTACAAGTTAGTTAGATTGTAAAAAGAAGTTCTCTTGTAAGCTACAAAGAAGAAGATAATGATACTCACCTCTTGGCTTGACTATATTGGTCACCAAAGAAAAACTGGACTAAACTCTTCTTTATCAATTGATAACTAATGTTTGAATCGGTATAAATACTATATCTCTTAGTTGCTTTCATTGCCTAGTATTTAGAACTATTATAAATCAACCTTCACAACCAAACAAAGACAAATTCGAAGAATTGAAGTCTCTGCAGCAGACCTTCAAGTGTTAACTGCAGACAACTAGAACAGTGCTCTGCAAAACTATAATCCGTTGCATAATGACAAGGGCTAGCTATTTTGGGGTCGAGCCCGATACAAAGCCCAATCCAAGAAGGCCCAAAAGCTAGCCCATGTCCGGAACCTTCTCCAAACTTCTCCATACTTGTAGACATTTAGGGTTTGGTAGAGTTTTCTAGAACTCTCTTGTAAACCCTAGCGAAGGAAGACTCTAGACCTCGGGACCTAGAATCTTCCATAGACATGTATATAAGGGGAATGTTGGCTCACCTGCCAAACCATCCACCACAAGATCCACACATCCTTTAGGACATTCTTGTAAACACAACATCCTCGAGAGCATTGTAAACACATACGAGTAATACAAACACCCAAGTTCTCCAAACACAAAGCTTCATTCTCATCTTTACTAGCGTTCCCACGAGTCTTGAGCGTTAATCTCAAGGAGGAAAGGCTGAACTTATACACGAGACGAGGTGTCTAGGTTTCGCACGGTCTTGGAAACAATAAGCCCGTGACAATCAACTTGATAAAATTTTGGATTAACCTATTCACTCCCCTCTTGGTTATATCTTGGACCTTATAATTGGTATGAGAGCCTGAATTTCCAGACTTAATAGTTTGTGAAAAGAAAAGGTCATTATCTCATTTGCAAAAAAGTTAGTAACAGTTTCTTATTAGGTTTTCTGAGGATAATCTGGCCATTGTTTTGAAATGAAGATGAGCTAATCTTTTGTGCCATAGTTAGTGTTTGTCTTCATCTTCGTTAGTATAGGAACAGGTTATTTGATTTGAATATGATGAGTGAAAGTCTACTGCATACATGTTTCCTTTTCTAATTCCTAGTAATTTTACTTTTTCTGTGACTTTATCCTTTACCTGACATGTATTATAAATGAATGATACATCATAATTCTTATCTTACAATTGACTAATGGATAGTAGGTTATGTCCTAAGCCTTTAACATAAGCAACATCTCTAAAGATTAAGGAACCTGTACCAAGGGTTCCATAACCTTTAGTTGTACCTGCTTTTCCTCCTTCAAATATGACAAGAGGTCCTTATTCCTTTCTGTAATCTTTAAGAATGGATTTGTTCCCTGTCATGTGTCCTGAGCATCCACTATCCAGATAACATATGCCTCTTTGTCTTTCCTGCATTGAAAACATAGAGAGCTTATACATAGTACCTATTCATATGGGTCCTTATTAGTTAGCTTTTGGAATCCACACTTGAATTATCTTCTTGTGAGAATTCCAGCACTTATAGGACTGTCTTTTTCACAGTCTGTACAGCAGAGCTTTTGCTCTTATGCACACCTACTGTAGTAGAGGTATTCCTCTTCTGCACATCTGATGTAGTTGAGGTCTTCCTTTTCTGCACAGTTTTAGTAGTCTGCTTTGCTTCCTTGATAATGACTTTCTTGTCTGCATTATTGTGCAACCAGTCATTATATCCTAACCCAATTTTATCATGGGAGGATTGACTTGTATTGAGCAATTTTTACAAACACAAAGTCTTGCCATTCCAAGCATCCACTTGCTTCTGAAGTTCAGTATTTATCAAAATAAGTGTTTTCACTACTGCATTGAGAAGTTTCATCTTTTCATTTGCCTTTTTCAGTTTATCTTGAGCATAGATTAGACTATTATTAGTCTTTTCATCTGTTAAATTGCATTTCTGTTTAAGACTTACAATCTACTTAAGATTTTCTTTATTTTTCTTTAGAAGGGAAATAAAGTTCTCAAAGGTTTCTTGAAGTGCTTCTTTCAATTCCTCTATGGTGGCATCTGAATCAGAAAGATCAAATACGTGTTGTTTTTCATCTTTATCCTTAGACATGAGGCACAACTGAGCGTTTGAGATTGTGTCTTCATCATCAGAGTCTGTATCACTCCATGTCTATGTAGCATAGGCCTTGCCTCTTTCTTTCCTTCCAGGGTTTTCTTTGTTGTGGTTCTTTCTGAATTTTGATGCAGACGAATCCTGTGCTGGTCGTCTGTATTGTGCAGCAAAATACCCTAGTCTATCACAGTTATAGCAGATTTCCTTTTCTACTTTCTTTGTTTTTTAAGGAAAGTTCTTTTTGAAGTTCCTCTTTTTAAATAGGTTTTTGAACTTCTTCTCCATCAATGCCAGCTCTTCAGATAGTCCTTGCTCACTTGCAGAGGAAGAATCAATGGTCTCCTCTTCTGTCATGGATTATAGGATTTTTTTCATGTGCTTTGAAAACCAAGGTCTTCTTCCTGGCATCATCTATTTGTTTCTTCTGCTCAACTTCAAGATTGTATGTATATAATACACCGTACAGTTGAGCCAGGGACATCTTTTTTAGATCTCTGGATTCCCTTATAGTTGTGGTCTTTGTGCTCCAGATTTCACCAAGAGATCTCACAAACTTTAGGTTGACTTCTTTGTTTTCGAAAGTTATTCCTTAGGTTTTGAGATTGTTGATGAGAATATTGAACCTTTTAATAGAAGATAGTCAGATTCTCATCAGATCTCATTGAGACCCAATTATATTGTTATAATAGAATATCCTTCTTGTTCTCCCTTATTTCTTTGGTTCCTTCATTTCTGAGCAGTAGAGCTTCCCGTGCCTCCTTTGTAGTGGTTGTATGAACCACTATTTCAAACATGTTGTCATCAAATGGTTTGAATATCTGGTTTTGAGATTTTCTATCAACGAGGACCAGATCTCAGTCTTCTCTGGACTAAAGAGTCTTTGGCCTCAATACTTCTTTTGTTGAACCTATTCGATCTGGTATCACTGGAATATTAGGTCCATCAGTGATGATGTCTTGCATTTTTTCATCTATTGAGTTGAGATGTGCAAGCATCCTTAGCTTCCAATGGTTGAACTTGTCAAATGAACATGTTGGAGGTTCTCCACTGCTGGGACACTTAGAAAACTTTGGTGGTACCATTGCTCTTCACAAAAACAAACTGTTAGTAACTTCTTTGCAAATGAGATAATGATCTTTTCTTTTCACAAACGGTTAAGTCTGGAAAGCCAGGCTTTGATACCAAATGTTTGGTCCAAGATATAACCTAGAGGGGGTGAATAGGTTACTCCAAAATTTTAGCAAGTTTATGCAACGGATTATATTTTAGTAGACATCTATTTTAGTGGTCTGTAGCTAACATTTGAAGGTCTGCTGCAAAGACTTCAATTCTTCGAATTTGTCTCCGTTTGGCTGTGAAGGTTGATTTCTAACAGTTCTAAATACTAAGAAATGAAAGAAAGTAAGAGATACAGTATTTATACTGGTTCAGACACTTGTTATCAATTGATAAACAAGAACTTAGTCCAGTTTTCCCTTGGTGACCAGTGTAGTCAAGCCAAGAGGTGAGTATCATTATCTTCTTGTTTGTAGCTTAAAAGAGAACTTCTTTTTATAAGCTAATTAACTTGTACAAAAGATGAAGACCCACGATCTTTGCACAAATTCAGTATCCTGAACTCTGTTGTAAATATTGTTCTTCTGTAGACTAGCGAACCCTTTTTACTCTGTGTTTCACGATTTAGCTCTCTTGAGTATTCTATGAATGTTGACTGCTTTGCACTCTTGTCTTTCAACCTTATTCAACAACCTTACTTCAATGAGGTTCAACGATTTCCTTTTAAAGGCTCAGGAAACGAACCCAGTAACATGGTACTGTTTTTGACATGACACTTTACCACTCGTGTCCCCCACCATCTTGTTTCTGATGTTTGTAGTCCACTAACTCCAGAATTTGTGCCGTTGCTGTTTTAACTTTTGACCCAAACCATCAGCAACCACCTCTGCTGCACCCAGTCTGCTGCACCTTATTCTGCATATATTACTGTGAGACCTCGTCTACACCAGTCCCTGCTGTAACTTTGTCTGCCATAGATCTATGGCACATTGACGCATTCCGTGTTGGTCCTCGTCTGCAAGCTCAATCCTAGATCCTGAAGACTTTGACGTTCTTTCCTTTCTCATCAATGCCTTAGTTGTTTATCCAAGGTCCTATGTAGTAGTCTGCATCTGGCTCATATGATCTCCATCATTTGCATCTGTCTGCTCTCTAGCATCCAACCTAGACTGCAACTACCTACTTGACTTCTAGCTTAAACATATTAACTACAATATGATTAATATATCTCAGTTTTGTTACATCAATTTCTATACAATTGGAGGGATTGCACATTCTTATCATATACCTCCTTTTGTAGCTTTCCCTTCAGAAAGGCACTTTTCATATCCTTTTGATAGACCTGGAATCCTTGGTATGTAGCATATGCAAGGAACATTCTTATTGCTTCCTGTCTTACAACAGGGGCAAAGGTTTCATCAAAATCAATTACTTCTTGTTGTGAGTAACATTTTGCCACTAGCGTGGCGTTGTTTCTGATGACTGTTTCATTTTAAGAAGTTTTGTTTCTGAATACCCACTTGTAGCCAACAATTGGATAAATCTTGGGTCTTGACACTAGATATCGTACTTTGTTTCTTTGAAACTCATTTAGTTCTTCTTGCATGGCATCAATCCAGTTTGGATCACTTAAAGCTTCATTTGTTGTCTTTAGTTCCATTTCTTTTATGAAGCATGCATACAGGCACTCTCTGGTTATTGTTCTTCTAAACTGCACAGGTGCATCCTTATCTCCAATAATGTCATCTTGTGCGTGTGCCTTGATCCATCTCCTTTTGTCTTGATCAATGGTTGTGTGTTTCGATTGTTGTTGTATATTGGGCTGCTTCGACTCTGTTGCATTATTGTTCTATTCAGGGTGTGCAGACTGCTTACCCTTTTCTGCAACTTTAAAGCTCTTATCTGCATCTTGTTCATCATGCATATTCCTCATCAAAGACATTAGCATCACGCATGGATATTTCAGATTCATCATAGGACACATGAACTGACTCCTCAACTGTTTGTGTTTTGTTGTTATATACTCTAAAGGCTTTACAAGTTGTGGAGTATCCTATAAAGGTTCCCTCGTCTTTCTTAGAGATAAATTTTCCTAGATGATATTTATCATTGTTATGTATATAGTATTTGTATCTAAAGACATGAAAGTATTTGACACTTGGTGTCTTTTCTTTACATAATTCATAGGGAGTTTTTTTGTGCAGTTTATGTATGAGATATCTATTTTGGACATAGCACGCAGTGTTTGCTACTACTGCACAAAAGCTTTTTGGTAAGTCTGCATCAGTAAGCATTATTCTAGCACCTTTTATAAGTATCCTATTTTTCCTCTCTGCTATAACATTTTGTTGAGGTGTTACAGGTACTGAAAAGTTATGTTTGATGTCATGATCATTGCAGTAAATATCTACTTCGGTTTGATCAAATTCAGTACCATGATCACTCCTAATTGTGATTATTTCAATGTCCTTCTCCTTTTGAACTTGTCTCAGGAATATGGTTTGCAGACTGCAAGTTTCATTCTTTTTGTGCAAGAACATTAGCCATGCATATCTTGAATAGTCATCTATTATAACTAGGGTATACTTCTTTCTATTCAAACTTTCTATTTCTACTGAACCAAAAAGATCCATATGCAATAGCCCTAGTATTCTATCTGATTTTGATGAGTTTAGGGGTTTGAAGCTTGTTTTAGTCTGCTTTCTCTCTTGGCATGATATGCACAACTTATCCTTTTTGAATTTGATTTGAGAAAGTCCTCTCACTATGTTTTCTAAGAATAATATAGCTATAATTTTGAAATCCAAGTGGGGTAATCTCTCATGCCATAGCCAGTTTGTATCTTCAGCACCTTTTGTGTAAAAGCATATTACTTGTGTTGACTACAATGAGTTGAAGTCTACTACATAAATATTTTCTTTTCTGGTTCCTACAAACTCGACTTCTTTGGTGAATTTGTCTCTTACTTGACACGAATCATGGATAAAAGAGACATCGTAGTTTTTGTCACAGAGTTGACTAATGGAAAGCAGGTTATGTTTAATCCTTTAACATAGGCTACATATCTAAAGATTAAAGAAGATGTACCAAGGATTCTGTAACCTTTAGTTTTACCTGGCTTGCCTCCTCCAAAGATGACAAGGGGTCCTTCTTTCATTTTATAATCTTTCATAATGCTTTTGTTCCCAGTCATATGTCCAGAACATCCACCGTCCAGGTATCATGTTCCACCTTATTGTTTCTACAGTAGAGCACTGAAAGCTTGTACATGGTACCCACTCATATGGGTCCTTGTTAGTTTCGGGGATCCACACTTGAATTATTTTCTTGTATGGAGTCCAACATTCTAATGACTTGTGGCCAGGTTTGCCATAGGTATAACAGTAGACCCTTGGTCTTATTGCCCTAGCTGGTCTGCTAGTGTTTCTCCACCTCTTCTGCTGTATTATGCATCTACAGACGGGCTTCAGATGTGGTTTTCTCCTTGTAGTATTGGAAGTGTTGTTCCATACTAAGTAGCTTTGTGCATACTGGTGTTTATATGGCCTTTTACTGGTTTCAATCATATAATTCCAGACCTTCTCATCCTTGTAGTGTTCTGCACCAATTGGTGCTAATACTTTGTTCAAGGATTTAACCCTTTGGGTTTGAGTAGTAGAGGTCTTACTTTTCTGCTCTCCTTGTTCAGTAAAGGCTTTACCTTTCTGCAAGACTTTTGCAGAGGTCTGCTTTGCCTCTTTCTCACTAATTATGACATTATCAATCACTTTTGAGTGTGAAAGATCATTCACCCAGTCCTTGTAGCCTAAGGCTGTCTTATCATGTGAGGATTGACCACCCATGTTTAGCATCTTTTGCAAGTTCAAGGTCTTTCCATTCCATCTATCTACCTTGAGCTTGAAGCTCAGTATTTCTCATTGTGAGTGTTTTCCTTACTGCATTGAGAAGCTTTACCTTCTCGTTTGATTTTTTTTTAGCTCATTTTGAGCCACTTCTAGGTCACTTGTTATACAGTCAATCTCTTCACATGCTAGATTATAATTTTCTCTTAGATTTACAATCAGCTCGAGATTCTCTTTATGTTCCCTTGAGAGGGAAATAAAACTTTCAGAGGTTTCTTGAAGTGCCTTCTTCAATTCCTCTAAGGTAGCATCTAAGTTAGAGAAATCAAATACCTGTGGTTTTTCTTCATTCTTTTCCATGAGACAAAGCTGAGCATCAGAGATTGTCTTTTCATCATCGGCGTCTTTCTCACTCCATGTTTTAATAGCATAGGCCTTGTCTTTTTCTTTCCTTCTAGAGTTTCCTTTGCCATATTCCTTTTTGTTTCTCAGTGCAGACGATTCCTGTGCAGGTCTTCTGTATTATGTAGCAAAGTGCCCTGTCTTTCTACAGTTGTAGCAAACCTCCTTCTCTACTTCTTTGGCCCTTGTTGAGAAGTTCTTCTTGAGATTTTTTTTCTTAAACAGCTTTTTGAATTTCTTGCCCATCAGTGCAATTTGGATATTGCTTGTTCACTTACAGATGAGGTGTCATTGGTTTCCTCTTCTGCCATGGATATCAAATTTTTTTCTTAGGCTTTGAAGCCTAAAGTTTTCTTCCTACCTTCATCAATTTGTCTCTTCTTCTCAACTTCTAGGTTGTAGGTATGCAGCACACCATACAGCTGTGCCAAGGACATCTTGGCAAGATCCCTAAGCTTCCTTATTGTTGTAGTCTTTGTTCCCCAGATCATACCAAATGATCTCATGAACTTTAGGTTGACTTCCTTACTGTCAAAAGTCTTCCATAAAGTCTTGAGATTGTTGATGAGTACATTGAACCTCTCATAGAAGCTAGTCAAGTTTTCATTTGATCTCATTGAGACCCAGTCTTCTTTCTTGTTATTCTTGATTTCATTAGTTTATTCATTCCTGAGTAGTATAGAGTCTCATGTTTCCTTTGCAGTGGTTGTATGAATCACTATTTCAAACATATAATCAAGAGCTTTGAATATTTGATTTCTTGCCCTTCTGTCCACCAGCACTAGATCCCAGTCCTCTTTTGTCCAGAGAGACTTGGATTTGTCAACTTTGCTGGATGCATCAATTGGATCTGTCATCTTTGGCATGTATGGTCCATTTGTAATGATATTATGTATTCTTTCATCTATTGAATCCAGATGTGTAAACATCCTTAGTGTCCAGTGATTGAATTTTTCAAATGAGCATGTTGGTGACTCTTCACTGTTGGGGCATTTGGATAGCTTTGGAGAAGCCATATTTTCTTCACAAAATAAACTATTAGTAACTTCTTTGCAGAAATAAATCAAAAGAAATGACATTTTCTTTCCGAAACTGTTAGGTGTGAAAAGTCAGGTTCTGATACCAATTATAAAATCCACAGGTATAACCTAGAAGGAGGGTGAATAGGTTATTATAAAAATTTTCAGTGTAATACAACAGAATCATGAATTTTAATACACTGATGTTCTTTGCTGACTACTGAGGTGGTCTCGAGCACATATTTAAACTTTGAGAGTTTGTCTTTGTCTATTGTTGAAATTGATTCCTAACAATTCTTATAGCTCAAAACCATGAAAAGAAAATAAAGAACATAGAATTTATACTGGTTTAGACACTCGTTATCAATTGATAACCGAAAACTTAGTCCAGTCTTCGCTTGGTGACCAGTTTAGTCAATCCAAGAGGTAAGTTCACTAGCTTCTTGTTTTTAGCTTACTAGACAACCCCTTTACAAGCAAAGCTAATTTGTCAAAGGCGAAGAACCTAGATCCTTTGTACAAATCCTTCACTAGACTCTGCTGTAGTTTCTGTTCTTCGGTGCAGACTAGTGAACCATCTTCTTCCTGTTCTTATATTCAGCTCACTTGAACAGTTTGAATATGGGTTGATTTGATGGGTTCTTATATCCAGATCTAAAGGAATCCATGCATTGCATTGTTGGCCCTTGTATGGAAGATCAATCCCAGATCTTAAAACATTTACAGGTCTTTTTTTTACCCATGCATGTCTTACCTGCTTAGCCGAAACACTTTGTACTAGTTTGCATCTGGTGGCCCACAATGCTCTTCATCTTTGGTCTTCTGCTCTCTAGCATCTGACCTACACTGAAGATACCTACCTAATTTCCAACTTAAGCATAGTAATAATATTATGACTAATATTTCTAAGTTTTGTTCATCAATTTCTATACAAATATAGGGATTGTATATTCCTATCATGTGTGCTCGTAAATCCAGAACTACATGTTAATTTGAAGACCAAGTTAGTAGAAAAGAGTGTTGAATTATATAAATAGTGCATAAATTTATATCCGGACTTATCGGTATTGTCATGACACATCCATAAACTTGTTGAGGTGGTTTTGCTTTTTCATCCAAGGAAGAGATCAAATACTGAAAGATGTACTCTTTCTAGTTATAGTTGTACATTTGTTCTATGTTCTCAACCTAGCTGACATAGCTCCAATTTAGTGACTTTCTCTTTGTTAGCACAAAGAGTGTCAAAAGTAGCCACAACGTCATTAGTCATGCCACATCCTTGGGATTGACTTCTTGATCTCTAGAGAAAGCATCTTTGAATATAGCTAAAATTTTATCTCTGGTCAGCCCCTTTTCGTCCTTCACATATGAATAAATCTTCAGCGGGAATCCCTTTGCAATGAAGTCTGACTGATCATTCAGACCAAGTCCAGTATTGATCTTCCTTTCTCCGTCATCTATATCGAAGATCACCTTGATGTCCATCGTAGAAATCTTGATACCCCTTTTTTGAGATGAAAAGCTTCCTGATGAATATGTCGTTCTTCTTGCACTTATCCTCGATGAGGTTGTCTGCAATGACACTGTTTATTAGTGTCCAAAATGACGTCTTCTTCAGGTATTGGATTTGCTAGTTTGTGAACACACGATTTTTCATTATTGTGAAAAATATTGTCAACGAGGATTGATATTGTTGCTTGCTTCCTAAATAAGAACCAGAAAAAAAAAATCAACAACAATTAACCTTTTCATTACATTATGGCGTACTAGTTTTTAGCTCAAGCGTACTAGTATTATTTGAATAGATTTTTCCAACCATTTTTCATACTGTGACGTATTAGATCATGCGTAATAGATAATTTTACATGTCATGATATTTGGTGTGTACAAGATCGAGAATCCTAAAAAAATATACCAACATTCATTGTTATGGCGTACTATATTTTTTTATAAGCGTACTACATCTTTAAAAATGGTTTTTCTTGTAATGGCGTACTATGTTTTCATAGGCGTATCACTTTACAGTAAGAGAGTTTTAGTGTTGTAACGTACTAGATTCTTTTCACAGGCGTACTACTTTTTAACATTGCATTGTTATAACGTACTACTTTGGATTACTAACTTTGGTGTATCGGTTCATGCAGGCGTACTAATTGAGATAGGTATACTAGTTCAAGTAGACGTATTAGTTTTGACAGATGTACTAGATGAAGCGTAGTAGAATAGAGGTACTAATACATGATTTTCTAGGTTTGTGATTTCACTTTCGTATACTAATTTTTGACAGACATACTAGTAAATCGATCTAGGTTTAAGATGTATTATGAGATTTAATCAATTAGTATTACAATTAACCAAACCAAAAGCAAAAATCTAATTTTTACGAACTCAAACCTCTCCATTTGGAACTGACTGATGATTTGAAGCTACAATTTCGTTTCATAGCAGTTTGTGGGGATGATTTCGACTATTGTTTTAGAGGCATGATGATGAAAAGAAGATTTCAAGTCGAAGGAGAGGAGATTTCGAACTCTGAATCGGAGAATAACCTCGATATCATTTTCGAAGGATGATTTTGAGCTCGAGCTATCAAATTTTGTTGGTGTCGTCGTGTGGGAGTGAGAGAGAGAGTGAGAGATTGAAATATGAAGAGGGAATTAAAATAGGTTTATATATGAAATTTATAGGAAATTAAAATACTTTGTGATACCTCCTTGAAATAAAATCTTCTAAGTGGTATTTTTCAATAATTTTTCCTATTTTATTTATGTATTGACTATGACGTGGAATAAAAAATATCTTGATGAACCAAATTTTTTTAACAAAAAGCACTTTAAAAAATTATATCAGACAATATCTAATGGATTGTAAAACCTTTAAATGTAAAATGAAACTACATACTACTACTACTACTTAAAAAAAAAAAGAAACAAAAAACAAAAAAAAACCCCTTATTTAAAAATTTCCCTACACTTTGCCCCTGTTGTATGGATTGCAATACATATAAGCATGACATGTAATAAATCAAGATGCAAAACAGAGGAAGCAAACATAAAAGGAATTTCAAACAGGGGATAAAAAGTAAAAACTAAGTTGCAATATACGAAGGTGCCTCCAAACGGGGTTGAAGTGTAGAAATATTTCTCTATTTACGAGCATGAGTTCGATAGTCAATATATTCAACTTGTACTCTTGATTACATAAACATTGACAGATCAAGACGGATTTCTTTGAGGAAGAACGCTGTAGATCAATACAGTTCAGATTCAGAAATCAACCCATAGGATTCCTGTTTACGTCCTTGTACAGCAAATAACGCGATCTTGTTTTGCCCAGTGCAGCATACCTGGGATAGTCAAATGAAAGAATGACGATGCCATCATGTATGGAAAATGTTGTGTGTTGCAAGCAGCAACAACAATATAGTATCTCTTTTCCAAAAACAAACAACAATATAGTATCTTGTTAATTTTGTACTGTAATTTGACAATCATGCACTATAATTATTAAGCAAAACATTGTAGTACAACAACTAGTTGAGTTGTTGCAGCACCAACAGCATTGCCAACATATATTTATGTTATGTAGAAAAGGAATAATTCAACAGGTTTAAGTGCATATTTTGAACTCACCATTGTGGCACAAAAGGGGCCATCCATATAACATCGCCAGCTTGAACTGGATACCTGTTGGCAGAAGACAGGGAGTATGAGTTATCAAACAGAAACCACCATTCTAAACAGCCAAGTCGGGCAGAAAAAATGAAACACGAACTAGGAAAATTTCAAGTTTTGGTATTTACATCACAAGCTACATTGGCTTTTGGGAATGATAAATGTTTTCTAGTCTCGGTTCGGTATACAAAAAACAGGGGCACCGTGTATAGAAAAAGCTGAGTGCATGGACAGAGATAGCAGTAAATTAATATTGCTTGGAGTTTGGAGGAGCATTGCTGGGTATCGTTCAAAGGATCAAGGAGGGCATTGATCTACAACATATGACACAAATCTGTTATTGCCATCGTGGAAATTCAGTTCAACACAAGTAGACTAGACATAAATTAAAGTTTCAACTCTTCCCTCAAGCTGAAAACTCAGGTACACTTGTACTTGTTACTGATGAATCAAGAACTTGCAAAAATTTCCAGACATCGAACTTTGACTACTTCTGTAAAAAAAACTTGGAATCAATTGCTGAGAAGATTGTAATTATAAGCAAACTGAATGATGGATGAGGTCAGCAGGAAGAAATACTCTTTTCGCTTGCGGCCTCGCAGGGCATGTTTGTATCATTGATGCAAATGTACAAATCAATGATCTATATTCTACTAGGCCAGCCTTGTGCCAAGAATTCTACAAGATGCTTATGTCTCACCAGCAGGAGAAATACCAGTAAGAATTGTGACTTCCTCTTCTCCTTCATTGTCTAGTTTCGCGAACATGACAATTCATTTTTCTTTTCTTCTTCATATATGTCATAGTTATTAGTATTAGACTGATACAGCAAGTAGGGCATCACTATACCAATTGTCACCCAAACGGTAAATGCCTTGACCCTCTAAAAGCAGTAAACCATGCTGGTTATAATGAAACTCCTGCAAAACCAAGGCAGCCAAACATTATCAGCAATTTTAGAAGAATTAACCAAAGAAATCATAACTTCAACAAGGCAACCCCAGTGAAGTAATATTTGTGCCGCTTCATCATACACTAAAATCTTATTTGGTTCCGCAATAGGTGTTTCATAAAGCAGATCAAGGCAAGTCATATTGAAAAACAACTAGAGCGTGGTACCAGATGCAACAAGGATAAAGACATTTAAAATATAACTTTTGGTCTGAGATCAATCAAAAATAAAATAAAATAAAATATATCACAGAATTTATCTCATCATGGAATCGACTATATGGATGTGACGATGCCATTGTTTCAATCTTGTATTATGTCTTTGGTGACATCATGAAATGTCATATCAGACTTTAAGGTTTCTTTCAAACTCCTTAAAGGTCTTCTTTTACCTCTCTTGATTGACAGCCAATCCATTGTTTTGCATCTTGCGATCCATGCTTCAGCAGCTCTATCTTAAACACGTCCGTGCCACCTGACCATGACCCTTTTATCTTACCAATCATAAACTTCATCGTTGATCTTAGCTTCCTAGCCATTTTTTGTACAACTACATATCCTATCTATTCATTTTATTTACACTCAAGTTCAACACACACAGCCACTATTTCATAAGAGAAGCAAGAAAAGAACAAGAAGATGATAAGAGAGGCAAGAAAAGAACAAGAAGATGAGCCTACCTTTACGTTCAAAAATTCCCCAGGCTGGAAATCCATTATCTGCAAAAGAAACCAAATGGGAATTAATTTCTTCTCAAAGAAGAAAAAAGACACATTTAACAGAAAAAAAAATACTCGATCGAAATCCGAATAGACTTGATCCAATTGAACTTGAATGCTAACTAACATGAATGTTGAAATCATAAGCAGCTGAAGTCGGGAGGAGCTTCCTGAGTTCAAATATCTGGCCATCAAACAAATGAGATCAGATACATCATTCCAACTTCCAAGTATATCATTAAGATAATGGAAAAAAAAAAAAACAGTTCTGAACTTTTGATAAAAATTTTAATCCGCATTTTTGCTACTAGCAAACATCTCTCTCAACTGGGGAGTATCTCCTAGCCTGTGGTTGAAAAGCAAATGTACAAGCATTGAAATATTGCTTCATAATAGTTTTCCAGGTCAAATAGTGCAACAGGGGTGAAGGTGGTTAATAAGATCAAAAATACCCCCTAAAGTTATGTCTCAGCGCATGCTGTGGATGAAGCAAACCAGCGTGAGCTTTGCAGATGTTGAAGCAGAAAATAATGTCCGACAATAAAGAAAATAATGAAAATATATAGACAAGCAGTGGACCAACAATTGCGAAGGCTGTCACCCACGAGAATGACTGAATAAGGACTTGAGGAGCTAAATGGTAGAACATACCTCACCAGGAGTTTCAAGGAGTGGTTGATTGCTTGCCATACCAATTATCTCCTCTGTAACATGATCTCCCAGACGAGAGTACCTGAAGATAAAAGAAACTACACTTTTAAAAAATAGAATCCATCATTAGCTTGATAGCATTGTAGTTTAATCAAGTATACAGTACAGCGATAGGGGCAAAAGACAAGGTGATGTCATTTCACACAAGCATCCCACACATCGCCATTGACGTAGGTGATCAAGCTCACACCACTAAACAAGGATCAAGTTTCACTTTAAGCATGATAAGATGTTGGTAGTTTAAGAGAGAGACAAACCACTAAGCATAAAGTATAAACAAGACAAACCTTCTCTCAAACACAAGCAGCGTTGCAGATGCATCACTAACGATATCGTGAAAGCCGTTTGGTGGCAGATAGGCATAGGAATCCACCTAAACTTGGAAGAAGACAAGAAGGAAAGATAGCAGCTATAAGCTTGGGTAGTGAAACAGACCATCACCAATCACCAGATCGAAGACAAATCAGATTGATGCCAATTGATTAGTTTCTTAAAGTCATTCAAATGTTGCATCCTAGGCTGGCTCTCCGTCTCACTCATATTAGACAAACGGAAACTAAGAATTTCTTGTACATCCTCGTAAAGGCTTTCATTGCCTTCTCGATGGTCTCCTCGGTGGGAATGTGAAACAATACGGACCACAAAAGTGAGAGTTGAATACCCCCTCAGCCTTTTGATCTAATATTTCCTACTTCTGATCCATATTTACAAGCTCATCCTTTAATCTGCCAAACAGTCGATAAAGGCCCTTCTAATAAAGCATATCACGCATGTGCATCTTTCAAAAGGTGAAATTTGTCCAGTTAAACTTCTTGACTTTAATCTTTAAATCTTCCAAGTTCCAACTAATCAGAGAGCACTTAATAAGAGATTTCTATTTTCTAATTATTTGATGATTGACGTGGTGAAAGACATCCACTTAAGACTAAAATGAGTCTTGGAATGTCGTAAGTTAAAAAATCTTCCACCAAAGATGCTGACGGGTTTAATAAAATAAACTACCTCTTTCTAATGTTCCGTTACTGTGTTCATGATGACTAGATAACTTTATCTAGAATGGAAATAAAAGATGAAACCATGCAGCACAAGAGGCAATACAAGTAGATAAGCAGATAAACCTCATACCACAAGTTCATTATTTTGTCCAGAACTATTAGTAAGAGTGACCGAGCCCTCCACCACAAAAATCAACCTAACAAAGAAAACCAATCCAAGTAAATGATGAAGGTAAGATATTGACTCATTTCTACCAGAGGATAAAGGTCCTATCTATGATAGTGCTCACCATTATCCACAAAAAAGAAAAAATAAGAAAAAAAAGGGTAAAAAAACTCCAATATTTTTCCCGATAAGGAAATTATAATTATGGGGCATCAAATTCGAATTTAGCTCAAGGACACTGTCCCTCTATAGAATTATATATAACTGATTCTTGCTCAGAATGTTCAACTCCCGAATCCAGGGCCAGATGTAGGCAGGAGGCGAAATGGATCTACTCAGAAACTGGTGTGTAAAGCATAAATCAGCTCTCCGATTAAATGAAAGTTCGACTCATAATAAGACAGGATGGTCTTGGAAACTAAATGAGTACTGTATAACATACCTCTCGACACCAGCAGGAGGGAGCCCCGATTTCGAGTTTTCTATTCAAAAGATGACATAACTACGTAAGTACAAAAACCACGCAACTTCTCCAAACTTGAAGAACAAGAACTCCATAAGAACTACAAAGCAGAAAGTGTTAGCACTATAATATATCCCCTATTCAAAGATACTATACCATGTGTTAGAAACAAGCAACAAGATCAAGATAAAGGAAAAGGGGCATGTCAACTTTACCTTGCATCTTGGCGAGGTACATCACAAAATGTGATCCCATAGCTGGCGTAATTAAATATGCCCCCAATACATTCTTCCTTCCAGCCAAAACATATTAGAAACCACCAAAGGTCAATTTTTAAGAATTTTGAGATGCAAATTGATTAGTAAAGTTTCCTACCACTCAGGTAACGGGCTGAATACATGGCTCTCAGGAGCAATTAAAGCATGGTCAATTTTGTATACAGTGCGGGTAAATCCAGGCAAATCTACACACAGGAGAAAATTAAGGTAAGAAAATAACGATAGGCAAATCTAGCAACCACTCATTCTTGTTATTTATGTTCATGCATTGCAGACATATTACTTGCATAAAAAAATTATTTTCTGCTTGATGGATATACTCGAGTTGATGACTCATGGATGAATAGCATGATCATGGTCGGAGTAAAACCAATGTCCTCTGTCATGAATGCATAGATCTGTTATCCATATTTTTAGTATACATCGTTTGGGTACATGTCAAGTTAGTTAAGCTATGATGAAGATCATGTGCGCTCACATACCTCTACCTAAGCTAACCTGAAATTTGTTGATCTTCACATCTTTCGTGGCACAAGTAAGCACATCTAAACATAGCATATAATATACAATCCCCATGAGTTCTTCGAATCTCTAGTTCCCCATGTTGTCCATGAATTTACCAAAATATAATCTTTCTCCAACTCAGCGACTGTTACCAAGGTGCATTCCATTGATCATTCTCACTTCTATCCCACCAATTATTCGTACTAGTTGAGCGAAACTTGTTTTCAAATATCAATCGCCACACTATCAAACAAGCTAAGTTATTACTTATGGATCTGTCCTGTATCACAGAGATGATAGTTCGTGATTGTAGACATAAAGCGAAACCGCTTCTCAAGATAGTCTTGAGTTGTGAAACCGTAGCTGAAGTTACAATTCATATGTGAAAAGTGAAATCATCTTTAGAGAAACAACAGTTAAAGAAATGCCATTGAATCATAAGTAAACAACACAAGATTAATTTGTATCATGGTGTGGAGGGAATGTAGTGACTGCAACTAATTGACCATAGATCTTGGTGTATAGAAGTTCACTCTTTGTGTATTGTAGTTTGTTGCCCGCATACTGTAATTTTTTTTTAGTTTGGTAGTACAATATATTTCAAAATCACATTACAGTATACAATTATCAAATTGTTACTGTTGTACACTCAAAGTACATTACAGTACACCAAAACGATCAAAGCAAACTGATAAAAACGATCAAATTCCCCGACAATCACTCATCATCCAATCTTATCCCAATCACCTGATAGATGAGATGGAGAAAGAGTAGGATGATTCACTTTCCAGTACAACGACTGCTCCGTCGACTCCGGCGCCGCCGCGCAGAATCCTTCTCCGGAAACAACCAACACATCGATGCTGCTGCCTGCAACAAACTCGAGATCAAACAGATAGCAATAAGATGAGAATTTGGGGAATTGAAGGGGATTGTAGGGGACAGTGAGATAAGAGAGTGAGAGGAGTTGATTTACAGAGAGTGATCGTGATGACGAGGAGATTGAGCGTGAGGGTGTTCATGAGTGAACTGCGAGCGACTCCCACGGAAGAGACTCTGGTACATACGATTTGGGCGGATGATGAGGGGCTCTTTGATACGATTATGGTGGCTTAACATCGTCAAAATCAAAATCAAAATCAAAATCAATAATAATAAG
>LIEC01010636.1:49609-84868 GCA_001925005.1 Drosera capensis
AATAATAATAAGAATAATAATAATAATAATAATAATAATAATAATAATAATAATAATAATTATTATTATTATTATATCGTAATCATAATAAAGTAAAACAGAAAAAAACGATGCTCAGCTTTTTCAATTGGTATAATTCACGTCAAAGTCTTAACAACTAAACTATTACATCGAAACCTCAAGATTATTGTCTGAGCAACACTTATACCCTTGCTAGCGTAACTCTGCCTAGCTCATTCTTCAATCTGTAATCGAACATGTAACCGTGAGCTTTGGAGCTCTGTAACAAATGATACATGTTAATTATAGGAGACTAACACGTCTTGTTATATACGTGTTCGATCTTATGCAGCAAACAGTATAATATAATAGGTGGGTCTGTAGAACCCCGGGATAGCTTATGCCCAAGAAGCGGGCCAACTAATCGTCGTCGTTACGTGCACGCAAAGGGAATGAACCACTCTGAAATGAATCGTTCCCCTTATCTAGTCAAGAAAATATGATTGTCCTAATCCCAAGTTAATCGGATTAATATCTTTTAATTAACAGATATTGTTGATAATATCCAAGATTGTCAATCAAGTAGTTATTCAGGCAATGAATCTCAAGAGTTGTCATGCATAGTTGGTGAGTATGATGGAGTACATTATTATGTTTGAGATTTGATTCGTGTTTCGTTCATAAGGAATTAGATGTCTTGTAATGGCTTGAGTACGTTATGTACGTTAAATTATCGGGAATCAACACAATCAATAAAACATAGATAATCATGCATGTTGAATTAATTAAGATAATTTAAGGCATGCAATTTATCTGTCAATATTCTATTCAATACCATGAATACTTTTCAAAACCAATTATTTCATGATTTAAATGTTTGAAGTATAATATTTATTTGTACGTACTTGAACAAATGAATATTATACTTTAAAATATATGCAACTATTATCGTCGTTACCAAGGCTCTAATCCTAGCATAATTTAAATTCTCGTGTGAACAAGATTTTATCTAAACAAAATTATCTAGACGGATCACACACTTCATAAACATGTAGGCACATCGTTAAATTTTATTTTTCGCGAGTCTATAACCTTACGTTATAGACAAAAGTAACGATGCTTGTTACCTCGTATGTGTTGGTGCCAGATCAAACTAGATATCACGATTCCAATTCATGATCTATCACACTCACAGAATCCATTCTACTGTACCTACACACAAATCATATAATATGTATTCTCTTCTATTAGATCCACAGGTTCAACTTAGAGAGGGGATGGATAGGTTGATTTAAGCTTTATCAGTGCAACGCAATGGATTTGTTGATTTCAACACTGATGTTCTTTGCAGACTACTAAGGTAGTTTGCAACAAAAACTCAAACTGTATAAGTTTGTCTCTGTTTTGATGTGGTGATTAGTTTCTAAGATTTCTAAAAGCACACAATCATAGAAACAAGTAGAGAACACATAATTTATACTGATTCAGACACTCGCTATCAACTGATAATCGAGAGCTTAGTCCAGTCTTTTCTTGATGACCAGTTTAGTCCAGTCTTCCCTTGGTGATCAGTTTAGTCACTCCAAGAGGTGAGTTCACTATCTTCTTGTTTATGCCTTACAAGATAATCCTTTTTACAAGTTAGCTAACTTGTTTATACCTAGATCTTAGTACAGATCCTTCACTAGACTTTGCTGTAACTTATGTTCTTCAGTGCAGACTAGTGAACCCCCTTTCTATTTCATTCTCAGTTCAACTCATTTGAGTAGCTTTGAATCTCCCATTCAACAGCTCTACTCACTGTGCTTCATCAATCCCTTTTTATAGGCTGAGGAAATGAACTCGTGACTTGTGTACAGGATCTGATGTGTCAGCTATTCACATCTGAACCTCAACTGATGTTGATAGCTCACCTTTTTTAAATCTTCGTACTGTCACATTCTGAACTTCAAATCTTCTATTTGAATGAACCTCATACCTCTGACCTAACCTCAGCAACCATCTGTACTGTACTCCAGTCTGCTGCATCTTAGTCTGTACTCAGTATTGTTGAGATCTCATCTGTACCCAGTCCCTGCTGTAGCCTCGTCTGCACCCAGATCTGATGCAATCCATGCATTGCTGTGTTGGTCCTCGTTTCCAAGTTCAATTCTAGATCCTGAAGCATTTGTAGGCCTTTATCTGTGATGCTCACTATTTTTGTTGTGCTTGTGAGGCTATTCCTCAGATGTTTTCTGGTGTCTTCTTTTTTCTACGTGGGGCTCCTCCTCCTGAGCTCTGTGGCTTGATGTCCTCTCCTCTTGAGGCTAGTACTGTTTTGCATATCTTTCTCCCTCTGTTGCAGCTGTTGATCTTCTTTTGAGGTCTTCTGCAGTTTTCTCCTCTGTTGCCTTTTCCTTGGCTACACCTTTCTCTGCAGACCTTTGTTTAGGAAGCCTTGTTACCTTTTTTCTTTGCTCTACGATCATCTCCTCCTTTTTGTTGCAACCTTGTCTGCATCCAGATCTGATACAATCATTGCATTGTTGTGTTGGTCCTCGTCCCGCACCCAGATCCTAAAGTATTTGTAGGTTTTTTGTTGCCTACGCATATCTTAGTTGCTTAGCCAAAATTCTCTGTAGTAGTCTGCAACTGATGGCCCACACAATGCTCTCTATTTGTAACCGTTTGCTCTCCACCATCTGACCTAGACTGCAGCTACCTACTTAATTTCCAAACAAAGCACACCAACAACATCATGGCTGATACTCCTAAGTTTTGTTCATCAATTTCTATACAAGCAGAGGGATTGCACATTCCAATCATCTTCGTCTCAAATAAATTACAACACATTACTAAATATGACCGTCCCACATAAATTACAACATTTTAAAATTTAGCAAGCTTTTGGTATTAAATTGTCCTTACTACTCTTACTTTATATCGCATCATCTATATAATCATTATTTTTTTCTCTTCATCCACTTAGAATTTACCAACTTATTCATACAAAGCTCACAAGGATATATTGATAATATTACACAAAATAAATGAATTCCATAATATTTATATCAAGTTAAATTATCATAATTTATCTAGGAATAGAGTATGATTACACATGTACTACTAAAACAATCATTATAGTTATGCATGTATACATAGTATGTAAACATGGTTGACTTAGTCAACCACCTTCCCCCTTCTCATCACCATTAAAAGAGAAGGAGAGTCTTACGGGAAGGTTTCACGAGCGGCTCGACGGACACCAGCCACTAGTTAAGCCGGCGAGGAAACGAGCGGTAAGTCTCATGGAGCCGAGGAGGGGTTTGGGCGAGTCCATGGTTTAACTAATTAAGGTTAACGGTGAAGGAATCAAACGGGGAGAAGGTCGGTCACGGCTACCTTTCTCATTGGAACTCTGTCTACCTCGATGGTGGCCTGTGGTGGTGCTAGTCAACATAAGACGGGTAAAATATTTATGATTTTGGATTCTGGTAACCGAGTACCCGAATATTTATAACTTTGTTTTGTTAGGATAGAAGTTTTTAATAAACTTTAACTAATAACGACTTATGTTAGTTAAAATGATGTTTGATAATTAATATATTTTAGTAAACAAAATAAAAATATATTTTCAATTGTTTAATAATTAAGGGTGCTTGGCGTACTATATATCTCCAAGAATTAAGCAACGGAACAATGCAGATGTGCATAAAGTTAGAAGCCTTTTTTACTTCACCACACGATGATACTCCTCTTGGTCGTCAATGTTACACCGTCTCTTCCTCGCACATTCACTTGTCTCAGTGGTGTTGGTGGAATGGCTATTAGAGTTACTTCAAGGGTCTCCACATTCATAAATATCAGAGGACGTAGGTGATTCATCTTGAGATAGGTTAGAGAAGAGGGAGTAGATAGATGTGTTTTTCTTCGTACACAGTATGTGTGTCACAAAACTGACTTTATAGGGATAATCAAAATAAACTCAAATATCGATAATCAATATCTATAGTTAGGATAATAATTAGAATTCAAATTCTAAGTATGTCGTCACGTCATCCATGACATGTGGACGTCATATATTATTAAGTCCTAACATCTCCCACTCATCCACATGGCAGAAGTCATCTCCATAACTCATTCTCAAACAACCTTATCTCTTCATACGAGAAATGGAACGTGCGACCCCACAAGAACAAACACACATAGGAGCTATGTATTAAGTCATCACCAAGTCTAACACATAGCATCACTAGGATGAACCTCGTCAATGAACCTTCTCAAATTCCTCACAATAAGCAATGCTACATCTCTCACAAACCGCTATGCACTCATGACTTGGATCAAGGAACTAATTCGATCAAGTCACTCTGGTTATGAGTCACACAATGTGGTGTATTATCATACTATCTTCCCAAACAACATATGAGCCCAATTCAATCCAATTGCTTTACTAGACATATGTTGTGAGGCCGTATCAATCATGATCCGAGGAAACATGATAAAGTAGCAACATCGAGTACCCTTGTCCAAACACAGTTTTGGTCCATAAAGGGCACATAATAGATTCACATAATGATTCTAGTGACTCACACATCGAGAAAGTAGGGATTCATTCGTCGCTCCCATTATAATGGTCATCTCAAAGCACATATAGTATGAATGTATGTTGTGGTTTTCTCCCATAAAGGACATGTTACTCTTAATAAATAATACCACACGAATCTTAGTCTAGTCGCTATTCAAGCGCCTAATCTGAATTTCTAGCAACAGTCACTCTTGTAACGCCTATTCTAGAAGTTCACATTCGGCTATCTGCAAGCTTCATGAAGTGTGGTCAACTTCATGATCGACCAAACAATAAGGTCCAATCTTAGCACCAACTAAGACGGCGTATAATACATAATTATAATGTGCTCACCTTGTAGAAGGTAAAGATATAGCGTCTCATCTTGCACACCATCTAATGTTAAGATGATTCATTGTGTGAGTAGACCTAATCGAGCCCAGTGACATCTTTACAAAAATACATGTATAAAACATCAAACCAAACCACCTATAGTATAAAATAGGAATGATGTAAATAAGAATATCATACGAAGCAGAAAAATATGTATCAATAAATATATCAGATCCTACATAAGCCCATGCTCCTAGAATGTGCAAGAAATACATCTCTAATAATAGGTTTAAGTCAAGGGATCAGCCACTATCATTCGAGTAGTTATACGATGTAGGACCATCTCTTTCTTCGCTACCATGTCTCTAATGAAGTGATAGCGCACATCTATATGTTTAGTTTTCCCATCATACTTGGGATCCTTAACATATTCCAAAGCTGTCATGCTATCACAGTACATAAGAGCAACCTCCTCATTATAGGCCTTGATAGCCAATCTCTGCAAGAATCTCTTCAGCCACCTGAATTCTTACTGAGCATGCGATGTACTCGACCTTTTTCGTGGAAAGAGCAACATATGTATGCTTCTTACTGCTCTAAGAGATACAACCACCACCAAGTATAAATGCATAACCTAATGTGGAGCTCATCTTTATCATTGGCCCAATCCGCATCATTGTAACCTCTTATTCTTAAATCACCGTCATGATAACATAAGACAAGGTCAGTAGTACCACGAAGGTACCTAGAGATTTTTTTGACAGCTGTCCAGTGAGCTTTACCAAGATTACATTGGTATCGATTGACTATGCTAACAACATAACAAAGGTCAGGACGTGTACACAACACAGCATACATCAAGCTCCCAACAGTTGCTGCATATGGTACTTTTGACACACGCTTCTTTTCTTCATTACTCTTAGAACATTGATCAAGGCTTAAGACACATCCTTTTGCATTGGGGTGTCAACTGGTTTTGAGTTGTTCATGCAAAAGGTTTGACCTTTAAACTCACTTGTTCCCAATGGCCTTACGCCTAGATGGAAGATCAACCAACTCCCAGACCTTATTCTTAGCCATAGAGGCTAATTCTTCTTGTATGGCTGCATTTCATTCTTTGCTTGCACTTGAAGAGAGTGCATCCCAAAAGAAGCAGGCTCATCTTCATCAATAGCAACATGGGTACACATAAGAGCCTTGATCCCCCCAATCTCAAATAGACGACGAGGAACCTTGTCACGTGCACTTTTTCTCACTTGAATCTCACTAATACTTGGTATGCCATCATCGATATAGAACTTCTACTATTCAGTGCACTTTCACTTGGTTGTGAAACATCTCTTCCATCCTCAACGACCTTAGGATGAGAAACTATTTCTCCTCCTTCGCTTGAGGATGGTAAAGTATACTTTTCTCTATGTCATAGAGGTCCAAACTCTTTTGAGTGTCTCTTAAAGAAACTAACTCTTTCTCAAGGAAGTCAATATCTCAAGACTCAATCTCAGTCATACCCCTACCATCTTGATATTAACTATATATTGTATATCCTTTCGAGTTATTAGAATATCTTATAAAGATAATTTTTCTAGCTTTACCACCTAATTTTCCAAACTTATGGGAAACATTGTGAACATATCGTGTAGCATCCCAAGGGTGTAAGTGGTTGAGATTAGGTTTATTTCCTGTCCACAACTCATATGGAGTGGAAAAAACCAACTGAGAAGGCACTCTATTAAGGATGTATGCCGTAGTCAACAAAGCATCCCCTAGAATGATATTGGAGGTTTGCTTGCATCATCATCTAACGAACCATATCAAGTAAGGTTCTATTCCTTCTTTTGAGTACACTATTTCGTTGCGAAGTATAAGGAGTAGTGAGCTGCCTAACAATTCTCTCTTTCTCATAAAATTATTAAACTGAGATGACAAATACTCCCAGCCACGATTATTTCTAAGAACTTTTAAATTCTCTCTTTCTCATAAAATTATCAAACTGAGATGACAAATACTCCCAGCCAAGATCATTTCTTAGAACTTTTAAATTCTTCCGTTTTTGATTCTCAACCTAAGCCAAGAAATGTTTAAAGTAATCAAAAGCCTCATGGCGGCGAGCTAAAAAATGCAGATAACCAAAGCCCATATAGTCATAAATAAATATGAGAAAATATGAAGCACCATTATGTGCTTTGACGAGTATAGGACTACAAATGCCCGAGTGGACTAACTCAAGTGGTTGAGTAGCTCTCATAGCCTTACCAAAAGGCCTCCTACCTGCCTTCCCTACCAAACAAGCCTCACATGTAGGCAACTTGACTTTAACGAGTGGGTCCAAAAGACCTTCTCTAACTAATCTAGTCATCTTGTCGTACCTAAAATGACCAAGTCTACTATATCATATAATAGAATCAACATCAATATCCTTATCATTGTCAACATTCATATCAACATCAGCATAAACAACAAAAGATAAAGAAAACGAATTGCATAAATCCAAAACATAGAAATTACTACATAAAAGTTCAACCATACAAAGTACCATCAAGTGAAATATCTACACCATTATTCAAAAAGTTAATATGATATCCAATGCTAAGAAAACATAAGACATAAATTAAATTATGATGTACTCCAGGTGTATACAATACGTCATGCAACAATAACAACTACCCACCATGCAATGGAAGTTGATAACATCCTAATCCCAGGGCGTCCTTCATAGTGTCATTGCCAATGTAGATTCTTCGGGAACATGGTGGAACCCTTTTATAATCGACAAAACCTCCTCGATCTCTTGTCACATGCTTTGTTGCTCCTGAGTCTACAATCCACATAGCAGAGGTATTAACAACAAGCACATGAAAGCATACACAATAATGCTTGAGGATTTAGAAATAGATACCTTCTTCGTCTCAATGCACTCACGAATGAAGTGACCCAGCTTTTGGTAGTTATAGCACTTGATCTTCGTCTTCTCTCTCTTTACACTATGCTTGCCCCATGGGCGCTTAGCCACTCTACCTTCTTTAGCACCTTTGTGATCTAGAACCTGCCAACTTGTCCTAGTTATTACGCATGGACCAGTTTCCATTGTGTTTGTCCGCATTGGCAACAAGAGGTGTAGCGCGGATTGCTTCCTCGCTCTTTACCTCAAACTCCACATGGCAAGATATGTCAGCAAAGTTCTTGATATTTTCATTATGGGTTAGAATCTGCTTCATGTTAATCCATTAGTCAGGAAGAGAACGAATCAAAGCTAGCACTTGCTACTCATCAGAGACCCCATTACCAGCACTTGTGAATTCCCTAATCATTAAAGACATGAGTGCTTGGGGTCCATTCTATAAGTTTAAAACTTCAGCACCAGTGAGGTCATCGTGTATAAAGCTCAACAAAATGAAGAGCGCACTACGGTCCCATTTAGTCCAAGCCTTATATGCTTCATTATCTTGATGATGTTGGGCCGTCTGCCCCTTAGGTGGCTTAGCATAGTCGTGGTAAGATATTCCATAAGTTCTTACTCATTTAGCAAAAAATGCATCTTCTTTTGCTAGTTATTATAATTGATGTCATTCAACTTTTCACTCTTAGTCAAGTCAGTGATGATATTTTTAGAAGCCATTTATTTCACTGTTATCATAGAGACAAAAAAAATATGACATCAATATATATTCTTCACAAGTTTGCTATCAAAAGCCAAAAATATGAATATTTTTCTTTAACACCACAATGCAAGAACGAATAAATCGCTAAGCTCATAATCATCATCCACAAGAGTGAAATAAATAGAACTTCATATTTCCTTTGAGCAAACAAATATAACGAGAAAAGTCTTTTATCTCATTATAAATCACATGATACCTTGACTCTCAATTTTATTTTTTTTCACATAACTCACTAGAAGCATGCTATTATGTGGATGATCAAAAGTACATGCAGAGACAATATTGTTGTTCAGAGAGCAACACATCCATAGGAAACAACACATATTGCATGCTCTGACTCTCTTATACCTGTACTTTTTTTTCATTATTTATCATGCTCACAATATATTCGAAGAGGACATGCAGCATGATGCTCGCACAGCTCTAAGAATACAATAGAACACGATTGTGTCTAGTAGATTTTACGAGACTTAAAAAGATAGACCTAAATTTATTTTGTTTTTACTAGGTTGTTAGTTTTTCTATATATATAGGGACGTTATGTGTTCGTTTTTATCAGAGGTTTCGGTCATCTTTGACAATACAAATTTGTAGTAGTTTAGATCTCTTTTCAACTTCTCTTCATTGCTAAGGATTGGATCTCGGTGTAATTGCTATTTATTTTGAATTATCGTAGCGGATCTTATTCATTGGACATCAGATCTTCATTCTTCATCGTTGTATTATTGTAAGCGTTGTCACAGGCGCTCCAAATCAGATCTCCACTAATTATAATTAATAATATAATATAGCAATGAAGGATTAATCCCATGAGAAACTGTATTCGAATGCATTTGCTAAATAAAATTAAGCTTGTGAAATATTCCTAATTTTGGGGAGGTTGTTGCAAGATGAATCCCTACCATATATTTTCAACATGTATGTATATTGTACTATTCTATATGTATGAATACAAGTGTTGTTTTTATATCAAATCACATCTGATCGTCCGCAACATGTATTAGGTTGAAATACGTAACTTACACGACCATTGATGTCTTACGATAAATTTACAAAAAAAAAAAAATTATGTTTGATCGTCATTGCACGCATGTCAAACTTTATATCGACACGTATGAAAAATCAAAATGATGCAAAATTTATGGGATAGAGGGAGCAATTAATTAACTAATTGAAATGAGACTAAGAAAATTATAGGTTAAGATCTATGAGATGAAAAACATATAGAGAGCATATAGAATTACTAGATAGTGGATCAATGAGGAACATGAATATATTTTATTATTATTATTTGGTAGATTAGCTACAACATATAAATAGTTATGATATGTATTTTTTCATATGATATTAATTATAATTAAATGAGAATAATCATCATTAACGAATAAGATAATGAAGATTAATTAATCACTAGGTTGATTGGAAGATGACAAATATATTATATACAATCTAGTTCATATAGATCATAATATAATAATGATTATTAGTATAAAAGAGATTATATCTTTAACCATCATCATGTCTTTACTCTAGTCATGACTATAGAGATAATCATAAGTTATAGATAATTTCATGCATTAAGCTAGGTGATCAATGTAGATATAAACATGAAATATCATAAAGAATCAATAAAGGATCATATGAATACAAAAATAAAAATGCAATAAGCATGAAAATATTGTACAACGTCTCATGATCAACATCATTAGATCATCAACATGTCTACTAACTGATCTACTCTACGATCATGATTACAACAAAATTATCAACACAGAAATGGATGTTATGAGTATGTCTTTTATCCCTTTAGATCTCAAACTACACGTCCTTATAAGATTGATAAAAGGTATTATATATGATATTCGAGTAACATATTTAAGACAATGGACATACCTCTGCTAGTAATGCGTATTTTGACATTGAGCTTATGATGTATATACATGAACAATGTAGTATTGTTGCCTGTGATCTCCACTTCCTTTCATATTGCAAAAATTGAAATTTGATTGGTTTCACGCGTGCCTAACATGATGTTTTTTTCGTTCTTCTTAATGATCACATCTAATTCAGTGGGACTGGATCAACATATTACATCCGAAAATCTATCAAAACCACATAGATGCGATAATGATCAATGTTCTTTACGTTGCAATCGTCATCTTCAATCCTTGGAAAAAAAGAGAGTTGTCTAGATCTAGATCTAATTTTTATTGAGAAAAAAGAGAGTTTTTGAATAAAACTAGGACAAAAGGACTTATAAGCCTCGTACAACTCAAATAAAAATCGATCTATATTTATAGAAAAACAAATGGAAATTTAAAATAACTGAAAAAATCAAAAATCCGTGTGATAATATTATTGGCAAATATGTCGCCACGGCCGTGAAGGGGCTTGTCACGGTGTGATGGAGTCCACTGGTTCAGGAGGAAGTTTTCTCCAGAGGTTGCCATTAGCGTTATACCTCCTAGTCAAGGGCGTGAAGCTTCCTTCACGGCCCTGAAGACGCACAATGGTTTCCTTAAGACTTTTTCTTGCATTTCACGGCCTCCTTGACGTCTTTCATGGCCATAATCACTTCCAAAACACTAGAATTCATCATCTAATACTTCAAAAGCATTCGTTAAAGCTCGAACTCATCCTCTGGTCTTTAAAGTCATCGTTTCTGTACATTAAACTTTTACATGAACGTTGTCAATCATCCTCGAAATGACTCGCCATGCAAATACGAGATCAAATGTCACCAACTACCGGTACCTACACATTGAAAACATAAGAAATAGCAGTACCACATCCTTGACAAAAAAAACGTAAATAGAACACAAAGAAATGACTAGAAAGAAATGTAAACAATGGAAATAACACAAGAAAAACATGAGTGTCTTCACACTCATCAGTTATCTTCTTCCTTTTAGTTCACTCTATTTTGAAGATGATTATGCATGTGATGATAATGATTGTATCGGTTATCATGGTTATGATTGAGTAGCTGATTTGTAGGGATTAATTGATATAGTTGGAACGTAAAGGATCATGAGATGAATGTTGTAGAAGATCGGAACTTATCATCATTAATTATATATTCTCTATCTAACTTGATCACTTAGATGTTTTTTATAGGTTAAACCAGCTAAATAATTTAAGGTTTCTTATCATATATGGTAGTAATTAATTAGATCTTGATTTAAACTTTCATGTCATGACTTAAATAGGATCTTAAACATGTGAATGATTAGCTTAAGCATTCTTGCTATAATTTCATGTTTCTTATGTTCCTTGATTTATTTGATAATCTTTTTTTATGTACGCATGCTAGATTACGCATGCTTTCTTGGTAATCAATACTCTAGTTAAAATAATTTAAGCAGTATCTTTAATTACTTAGAAAACACGACTATTCATTCTAAAGCAATTAAGTTAGCTTTAGTTAGTTTAATTCTTTTTTAATTAATCCAAACTATACAAACTCCCTAATCTTAATTTTCATAATTTAATAGAATCTTGTCATAAATAGAAAAAGAATAAATAATATTGTGATCATTTCCGTGGGTTCGACTCTTACTTTCGCGATTATATTATTAGTATATCTTTATAGTGCAAGTGAGTAATTTTAATTCAAATTTGACGTGGCTATGAGAGTACGCATCATAACCTATCGTATTGTAGCGAACTTTGACTTTGACGAGATCCTAACTGGAGCGAGATATATGCTGGTAAATAGGATCTTTGAAGACTATTCGTAAATTGGAGCAACCTTGGATCCCTTCTCTGCCCTATCATCGAATTATGGAATAGGTCATTAGGCACTAAATGTCAATGATGCAGTTGATAGTCTTATTAAAAAAAAAGGGGCAGATGGAAGGCTGATAAGGTTGGCCACTGCTTCCCTCAACCTGTAGCGGAGGAGATACTCAATATCCCCCTTGGTCTGCCAAGACGATGATCACTTGGTGTGGTTGCCGGAGGCAAAGTAAAATTACTCTATAAGAAGTGTATATTATTAGCCTAGGAGACCTGGTTTGGTTATGAGGTTGGCTCCAGTGGCGAAATAAGCTCGTGGAAGGCACTATGAAACTCAATGTCCCACCTAGATGTAGGATGTTCTTATGAAGAGCATGTACAGATTCCTTACTGACAAGAAGAAATCTGCGACACAGGGGAATGAACATTGATAACTCATGCCCTCTATCTAGAGAAATAGAAGAGACAGTTGTACATATAGTCGGATCATGCAACGTAACACGATAGGTTTGGAGATGTGGAACGTATGACCTAGACCCCTTACTTGATGATATGAATTTTAGCATTTGGTTCTTTTCTATGATGCGGAAATTAGGTGAGGAGAAGGTTGTAAACGTTGCTATTTTTTTGTGTGCTTTGTGGGAGAATAAGAACAACAAGGTGCATAATCACTCTCTGAAACCAGCTTTCTTAATATACTAGATGGCCTTGAGGTTGTTGAAAGAGTACCAGCGAGCTCACCCAAACAAACGAACACTAAAACGAGACAAATTGATTAGGATATAAGCAAAATGATAGCTTCCCACCTCCAGTAAACTCAAGATAAATTCGACGTTGCAGACTAACATTGAATTTAATCTACTGCAGTTCTAAATCTGGAAAGAAACATTTTTCAAAACTGATTTCCTAATTTTTCACAACAGTCAAATAAATGACTGGAACTACGCAACGATCAATTTCTTTTTGACACGATAACTTTTTTTTTTCAAATGGATATAAAGATGAAAAAACTTTCAACTCAAAACACTTTTACTCTCTCTAAGAAATCTCATACTTTCTCTCACACTTTACTGCAAATCCTAACTCAATCTTGTCAAATCTGATTTTCAAAACCGATACAATTCTTTCAAAAAATAGCCAACACTCGATCAACACACCCTCCAAGAGTGACAAGAGCCAGGAACAATAAAGCTCAACAAAGTCCAGGGAATTCTCCAAGAATCAAATTACCTCTAATCAATACGAGATAATGTGTGCAATCCTCACGAACACAAAATCAACTGAACGAAGCTGTTGAAGCTATTGATGTATCAATTGGTCAAAGCAGTAGAGGCTAGGCAACCACTTTTTGGAAGTGTTATCAGCATAATCCTAAAAACACACAGCTCTAACTCTCTTAATTTCCTTTTCTATGTGTTATGATTGATCACCTTAATATATATATGAAGCATGTACGCAGGCAAGCCATTCTCGTTTGGTTGATGATAGTTCCATGATCACATGAAAATGAACATAATATGACGCTAATCTATGTTAGGTTATATTATGAGGTGTTAGAGAAATAATTATAGTGCGACATGCTTAGTCTATGTTATATTCTTGTTTGGGCATACAGTAAGTGTGTTAATTTTGTTATGGCATGCTTTATGTTTAACTAAGAGTTTTATCGATAACCCTTTCTGTGTCAAGCTTAATTATGAGCACATATCATAAATGAACATTGGAAATGGCAATCAATGATTGAAACCATGAAGAATGATAACTATGATCACTATACATTTTATCAATTCTAATAAGAACATTCAAAAACGAAAATCCGAAATCTTTAGTTATGTTATCTTTTCTTATTTTATTCTCATTGCCAATAAACCCCAACCGCCCCCCTCCCCTCCCCTAAGGACCATCTTCAAGGAGTATCATTCCAAAGGAGCCAGAAATAAATATGCTCCACGATGCAAATATTGCTCTGAAATATCTCAAAGTAGGAGCCGATGAAAACCTTCACCAACTCATCCTGGAAGCACAACAAAGCTACAAGGAAATCAAAGAAGGACCCATGACACATTCAGACAGGAGTTCAATGCACAGGGGTATACAAGAAGAAAAATTGATGACATTGAGGTCTAAATGACAAGAATACAGAGTGATCAACCTCTTAGTGTATCTATTGTAGTCTCTTTTACAATTAGGGCTATTGCATCAGAGACGTACACAATTGCTATCATTCCTATCTCTACTGCAGGAATGGAACTAGTTGGGATTGAAGTAGAGAAACCATCAACTGCATCTGAAGTATGGGCCACAACAATAACTATAATGGAAACTACAAACAAGGCTGAAATACAGGAGGCACTGCAGACCATCCAATCCTTACAGGAAGACGTATTGTGAAACAGAACAAATACTGATGAACTACTTGGCAAATCTCAAAAGGAAGCTATGATCCAGCAATTCATCAAAGAGCACAAGCTTCCAATGAGGAGAAAGTCCAAGGCTGCAAGGCCAAAGATTATTCCATCAGAACCTACCACAAGATATAGAATCAATCATAATTGAACAAGAACAGAAATTAGAATTGTGGATAACACGACAGATGAAATAGAATAATTGATATTGATTCAAAAGAGACAAGCCAGCAAGAAAAAGAGGACTTCTGAACCAAACATATTATTCAGAGGAGCTTTAGAAATCAAAGACTCAACTATGCAGACCAAGAGATACAAGCAGGTTTAACTATAATCAATGGACTTTATTAACACACCAGAGGTAGAAGCAAAACTAAAGAGATTAGTTCATAAACATGTTAGGGCAACAACACTTGAAATTTATGATTATCTGTCCAAACCAACCACATGCAATACACCATCTCTCGGAAATGATGATGACGGTCATGATAAACATCTAGAAGCAGAAGGCCATGATAATGATGATATCATAGATGAACTTGCTAGAGAGGGCATCAAGGAAAAGTCCATTGTAGAACAACCTGTAGTAGAGTCACCAGCACCAGAAGAATTATCAGAACAAGAAGAATCAGAAGTAGAGGCACCTACAGAAAATAAGTAAAAACAACAAAGCCATCAATAGAAGAATCAACTGTAGCAGAGAAATCAGAAATAAACAGATCAACTGTAGACATGGCGGTATCATAGGGCATTGAAGCAGCTTGGGCTACCTCAGAGAAAAAGGAAGCAGTCGATTAGCAAATTACTGCACAGGAAGGGTTCAAAGAGGTAATAACTCTTGATTTGACTCCAACACAGACAGAGGAGGTGATCATAATTGAGGATGAATCACCTAACATGACTTATTCACTAAGGGATAGCAAATTGAAGCAGGAAACCCTTTCAAAGGGGTCACTATCGAAGAAATCAAGGAGCACTTGATGAGTGACACCCCTATCAGTCAAGAGCACATGTCGACACAAGCTATATCTCCTCTAAACCTGGTATTTACCCCTACCTCTTCATTTGGGCTGGTGCAAACTAGGGAAGATCCACCTTTTGTTAGAATTTTACAAGGGCTACTATACAGTGGAACATCTGACATACCAATGACACCTCAGGCTGCATCCAAAAGTCTTAGGTAAGTTGTAGAAGATATTAGACTACCACTAGTTCATGAAAAACAATCATCTACTCCAAAAACCATGGCCATTGCTGAAGTCCCTCTACCTCATTAGCCCTCTCCATCAGAAACAACAGTAGAGTATAGATTGAGGAAATTAGATCAGGAGGTATACAACATGTAGCAATGGACAAAGGTTGTATTCAAGGATCTTCTTGACAGATTGGAACCTATTGCAGACGAGCTGGAGTCCGAGAAGGAAACCAGGCATAAGTACTTTGAAGAGTTCTATGACATCTTCTCTGTCATGGCTGAGGGACTTCTCAAACAAATTCAAAGAAGTAATGCTATCAATCTCCACTAGTATATGCTTAACTCCTCCACTCTGAACAAACTAAGAGGGTAACATTCAGGTGATCTTCACAAATTGCAGACCACTCAAAGAAAACTCAAGGAACACATCCTCAACAATAACAAAAGGCTAAGTTTGCTCGAAAACAAGTTACAACTTGAGACTGCCAAGGCCTTAGCTGCTCACCAAGTAAATTCCTCAAAATTAAAGCCCTTCGAGCTGCCATTGAAGCCCTCACAATAGTCCTTGACGCTAACAAAAAGAGGGAGAAGGCATCAAAGAAAGGGAAGGAGACAACAAGGCCTAAGTCTGCAGAGGAACTTGAAAGAAAATCCACAATTGCAGCAGAAAGTGAAACGTTGAAGGCAGCAGAGAAAGGGAAGGAGACAACAAGGCCTAAGTCTCCAAAGGAACTAAAAAGAATGTCCACAGCTGCAGCAGAAAGGAAAAGGTCTCCAAAACAAAGAAAGCCCTCTGGACCTGAGGGGGAGCAAACCCAGGGGGAGAAAAGGAGGCATTAAGGACAACCGGAAGGCCACACCCCAAAATGCAACAAAGAAGAAGAACAACAAAGGTAAACATTTACAAACCCTTTGTTGCATTGTAACCTTAGACTAGGTTTAATTGATGTAACCTTACAAACACTAAAAATTATTTATGTGGATTGATTTCATTGAAAGTATTGATATGAACCACATTAAAAAGGATAAATTCTCATATGAGAAGGATTGATTTGACAAGACTCATTAATATAATCAGTTTTATTTTGATGGGTTTCAAAGATATACTCCCTCCATTCAATAAAAAACGCAGCCGTTTGACTTGATATGGGATTTTATGTGTGTATTGAATTTATATTGATAGTGGAGTTTATTATAACAGTTGTGAGATGATTTAGTAGGTGTACGATACCTGAATGAATATTTTTTTTGTGAAACGATTTCAGTCTAAGGAGATGTTGCATTTATTGGGATCGACAAACATTAGCATTTTTTGTAGGACCGAGGAAATACTTCTATTTTGTTGAAGTTTATCTCAAAAGATGTAGAAGGAGACACGGTCATGCGTGATGGTCGATATGGAATCTCGACGCACGGCCCGTGCCAAACCGTGCAGGGTTTGACTCGGACGTACGAGCTCACCGAAAAAAAAAATTTCGTGTTTTATTTTATCTCTTTTAATTGGGCATATATATATCATACCTATTATGGTTTTCTGAACTATGCGATATAGAACAAAAGTGAAAAACTTTCTAGGGTTATCGTAGAGATTGTAAGAGACTTTCTTTAGGGTTTGAGCGAAACACAAGAGAGATTGAGAGATAGAGAGAGACAATCTTCTATTTGTGTGATTCGATTAGTGGATTGTTTTTTTGTGGGGTGTTTTCTCTCTAAGATCGAGTTTTCCCCATGTTAAAATCTTACGTGTTATTTCTTTGTTTCTTGTTCGTATTGATCATTGTTTGATTATGGTTGAATTCGTAACAAGTGGTAATAGAGCTTCAGGTGTATCACGCAAGAAAATTTTAGATCGAGCCATTCAATGGGAAGATGAACTTCAATACCTAGTAGAGTACGATCAAGGATATCTTAGTCCAATAAGGACTATCAAAGGCACTTAAAGACGAAAAGCCCTTTGACATAAAGAAGGAAGATTGGGAGGAGATGGAGGAGAAGACAACAACTCCCACTTGCTTGAGTCTCGTGCCAAAGGTGAAATACCAGGTTTTATTGAAGACTTCTCTCAAGGCGTTGTGGGAGAAAATGGAAAAGATATCCATGTCAAAATCATTCTCAAATCGTCTGTCCTTGAAGATTGATTCATATGATCTGAAGATGAACGAAGATAGAGATTTGAACGGTCAAGTGTTTGAGTTCAATAGGTCAATGACTCAGTTGTCCTGTTTAGAAGTGAAGATAGCTCTGAAAGATCAAGCATTGATCTTATTGAAGTCGCTTCCAAGTTCCTATTCTGTGCTCAAGACCACCTTACTTGTCGAGAGAGACAATTTGAAGGTTGAATATATAATTTCTACCATCCTTGATACTAGTAAGTTAAACCCAATTTCGATCAACAAAAGAGAAGGCATAGTAGCGAGGTACAAGTCCAAGAGAAGGATGAAAGATAAGACTCATATCGATTGCTATAAGTGTCATGAGATGGGACACTACGCGATGGAGTGTCTAGAGAACAAGAACGGAGGGAGGAAGTTTAGTTCTAAAAATGTGACAGAAGCGAAACGCAACGGGGATAGAGAGCTCTACATGATCTCGAAATCATCGGATATCCAGAAGGATTCTATGGTTGGAAAAGGAATCGATTTTGATTGGTTTGTTAATTTGGGATGTTCTTTCCATGTTTGCTGGAGCAGAGATCTTTTTCACAAGTTTATACCCAATATTGGGGGTGCCATATGGATAGGTAATGATGAGACATGCAAGGTCCTTGAAATTAATACAGTCAAGAGCATGATATTTGATGGGACTCTTCGAACCTTGGAAGGTATCAGATTTGTCACTAGTGTGAGGAAAAATTTGATCTCAGTTGGTCAGTTGGATTCCAAGTGTTGCAGGATATCTGTGAAGGGTAGAGCGATGAAGATATATAGAGGCATGTCTTGATGAAGGCTTAGAAGGTTGACAATCGATTTAGGTCGATTAGGAACCCGATTGTGAAGACAATACTTCAAGGATAGTTGACACGCTCTTTGCAAGGTGTGCAAATTATATCCAAACTATGCTACACAATATGAAGATATTAAATTAATGTAGTAGAGATAAGTCAGGGTCGATCCCACAAGGAACGCGTTTAGTAATGAACTAAAAGTGATTCTAAATTGAAAAAAGGGGGTTTGAGGTTGATTTTTTAAACTAAACTAAACAATAAAGAGAAACGAGTTCTTAAAGATGGAAAAGGGAAGTAGTGTGACTAATGTTTAGTGTTTTGGTTAGATTTCTTCATTATCATATTTTTTTCCTTAATCATGTTTGTGAAGTTGGTAATGAAGTGAAACTTAATTAACGTTATCGCCGATAATGTTAACTCTTGTGCAAATGAGCTAATCCTAACATTAGTTAGCTAGGCCAAAAGAAAATGAATCTAATTTAGCTAATATTGTTTAAGCTCATAACTCAACATTCCATATAAACTAGCAAAAGAGAATGACTAGTAAGAATAAACTCAATTGGAATGATATAACTTTTAGCTTGGAACCATATTTTGTTAAAAGAGAATGAGAAATGCATAAAACCTTGATTATACAACTTAGAATGGCCTATTCTAAATCATATTATCACAATTTAGCTCAATCAATTCATCCATGAAACAAACATTAAATCATAAGCAAAAAATATTATGATCATATCCCATCTCTGAAATCCACCACAAACACGTCTACATCGTCACACCACAAATGAAATTACTCGCCATACTTAAATAAGAAAATCTGTACAAATGTACTATAATCAATACAATTCACAGATCCAACAATTGATTGAATAACAACAACTATATATACATTAATCACAAAGAAAATATTAATATAAAAAGGTTATAGATGTACCTTTCCTAATTTTGATCTCCAAAGATCGTTGTTGATGAATATGTATCCTTTGATGAAGGGTCTTGATCTCCTTGCTCGATCAATTCGGTGATGATCTCCTTGCTCGGACAGATTGATTCTCTTGATTGGCGAGGTTTCCCTTATTCTCTCTACGTGGTGGAAGCTTTTTTGCATCAAAGAAGTCCCCTTTAAGTGAAAAAGGATGTCTCGTATTTATATGGAACTCGAGGATGCATCATCAAGACCTTAAATCGATGTTCGGGATTCAATCAAGCTTCTCGAATTCAGCACAACACGGTTGTGTCACGCTGACGCACAGTCCGTGTTTTGTTCTGGCACGGCCGTGCTCTTGCAAAACTGAAACTACTGAACTCCTATGACACCGCTTTGTCAGGATGCAACATGGTCTTGTCTACCTTGAAAGCTCCTAAATTATGATGGAACAGGACCCGTGTCATATCAATTGTTACAACGTAGGTCGTGTCACTTTGGGACAGTGACTCCGGTCCTTCAGGCTATACGGGCTATGTTGTTTGATTCTCAACGACATGGCCAATGTCACACACACCTCGTGAAAACATGATGAAAAATCATCCCTTTACACTCCAACGTGATACAAAACCTATTTTAGCACTTTTAATACACGTCAATCAACTCTGAAATACAAGTTTTGCACAGAATCCATTCTTCTATCCTCATTTTGCACACAAAACACAAAACTACGACAGTATCCAACTTAAAAAACAAAACAAAACAAATTCTAAACAAAAAGGCACAAACTCAAACAAAATACAAGTTATAAAGTTATAAAAACATGTGTGTTTTGAAACTCATCAAACTCCCCTAAACAAAACGTTTCCTTGTCCCAAAGCAAAGCAATACACAAGAAGAAACAAGAACAACGTAAAATGATGAACTCATAACAATAGGGACTAGTGTCGTAACACATAAATTTGGTAAGCCAACTCATCTTTCTTCTTCCATATTACATAAACTAACCGTTCTCATATCTCTTAGAAAATTTCAAGCTAGGCACCATTCACCATCCCATAATCGAGAGGATCATATCAACACTCATTACAATCGGCAAAACTAAAGGTTCAATCCAAATAATACGGCAAGCAACCATCCCATGATCGAGAGGATCATATAAACACACATTATAAATCTGCAAAACTAAAGGCTCAATCCAAATAATAATTCAAGCAACAAGTATTCACACACTTCCAACTTCTTACACGAACCAAGTAAACATCTAAATCATAACAAAGCATGGCTCAAGATGATATGAACGAAGATAGGTAAAACAAGTAAGTTTTTTTTGTTCATGTGGAGCTTGAAGAGACAAAAAGGATTGAAAGCATTATGCTTTGAATACAAGTACCACACATACTCAAAAGATATAATCAAAGAGAATGTACCCAACTTTGGATCAAAACTTGCTCCCTTTTTTTTCTTTGTCTCTCTCTTTTTCTTCTTCACATGCTCATCTTATCGAGTATAATGCCTCCTCTCTAGTCTATAGAAATAGATGGTAATTTTGATTACCGAGGTAAGGGATACGATAACTCTTATGCTTTTTTCTTCCTGGATTGCTTTAACAAGCATCTTTTTTTATTTTTCATCAATACTAGAGAAACAACATATAATATCAGCTAAGCACTTTCTACCCCTTATAACCATACATCACTCATAATTCATCCCCATTACAACTCTCTCATAGAAAAAAAAAAAAAACTTTCCTCCCAAACCAAACTTGACTCATAGCACAAAATAATCGAAAGAAGGGTTCTTTTATGGAATTGAGTATATAAAGATATGAATATAGAATGTGATCAACTCATTTGGTGAACATAACATGAACATTGCAATGACCATAAATAAGTGAAGTAAGTTTAGATTTGGAAGTAAAAGCAATCGAAGGACAAGATAATGCAACGTAAGGAAATAATATAGCATATGTAGGTATGTGAAATAAGGATAAGAACATAAGATTTTCGATGTCTATCTCTCCATCTTACCACTTTCAAGTTGCCATGAACTATTGCTTGCAATATTATATGAATCTAGCTCTACTTTTGCACTAACATCTCGTGTTTAGTTGGATAAACCCCCTCCCCCCACCATGTGCCTTAACTAGGAATTCAATATAAGCGATATTTCGAACTAACTAGTTATGCAATAGGACAAAGGTTTCATCTTAAGCAATCGTTTTTCTAATATGACACATTTTCCACTAAATTACTAAACGTTGAATATTTTTCATAATTCCTATAACTCTTGTGCGTCACATTTGCTAAACATCTAGAAAATGATGAAATCACAATTTGTTTTTAATAAGCTAAACTAACTAAAAGTCATAATAACGCTAAAAATAAATGTAAGAATAGAAATAAACTGAAATAAATGACTCGAAATGAAATAGAGTGGAACTAACATAAGTATATCCCATAAGATACAAATAACACAAAAGACGATAGATATTGCACCCTCCACTTAAACCTAGTATTGTCCTCAATGATAGAAAAACAAGAAACGAAAAAGGGCACTACCAAACATCACTCGTCATATGGGGAACATGGCATCAAATCAAAGTGACCCTGACTGATAGGCTGCTCATATCTTCTTATCCTCTGATCAGTCATAAATCCTCTGATCCCGGCACTCCCATCGGAGTAATATCTGCTCCATCCTGATAGGCTGCTCATCGATTTACTGCACCGTCTGTTGTAAGTACCCCAGCCTCTCCTCGTGGCGCTTTACCCCAGCCTCTCCTCGACGAATAGGCCTCAAGCTACTCTCTCAATGATCATGCCCTATAGCAGCTTGTTAGTCGTCTGCTTCGCTCATGTCACAATCACCATAATAACCTCTAGCATCTCTAGCGTCTTTGCCTTGCTCTAAAGCAGCTGCGGTGGAAAGTAGAGGCCAAGAGAAGGGAAGAGCAACATATCCGGGTCCAAGATGCTACAAAGCAGACTCAGCAACTCTATGAGCCTCTCACGATTCCTCACAAAAGGAAATATGAGATAGATATGCTCCACTCACGAACTTCCTCGTCGTGAAGAGGTATGCAAGTATAAGCTTGCTTTAATCAGAGACATCCACGGTCTCCATCCTCGTATACCCAACTCGCATTGCATCGACAATAACAATGATGTACACTCCCTTGCAAATGCGGCCGGCTTGCTTCATCGCAGGTGAATGCCAATGAAGAAGCAAATGCGCCACCAAGTTAACATCCACCTCACGACCCTCTATCATAACCCATATGAGGAAAAGCTCATCCTTCATAATGTTGCATGTTGACTCAAATCTCGCATAGATAGTGTTAGTGAGAAAATACTTCAGATAAAAGAATATAAGTTTCAATACTGATGAAGCCTTAGCACTATGGAATTTGCCAACGGCTCACCCTGTCAAGCACATAAAGAATGAGCCCACATCCTTCTCGTACTCCGGTAAGTCAAACTAGAGACCGTCGACCTTGAAATGAAGCAGCTTGTTGAGCCAAGTTATGGCCTTGTAGCACTCCTCACCTCCAAGTCTGAAATAAAAGCTGAGGACATCGTCATCGATCTTGCCTTTTTCTCCTCGATGCAGCTCAAGAGAAGATAGGAATTCGAGGGTCAAGGGTACATAGGTATACTCCCGAATCCCCATGAAGTGCTTCATATAGAGGAGCTCTAAGCATGAATCCATGTCATCCTCAATGCCTAATCATTGGTAAGCCGGTGCAGAGTGAAATACAGTGTCAATGATTGACCTCTGGTTATATTTGTCCTCCATCCACTTGCATGATCGTTAGGTGCACCTGAAGCTGGAGTAGGATCCAAGTGTCTTAACACAATAGTTATGCAACGAAGAGGAGGTGGCTGTAGACATTGCTTTCTTACTAATCTGTATTTAAAACATGAGAATCGTAGGTGACAATATAGAATATCATCAAAACAATATAGGAATCATAGAGTTTAACATAAAATAGCATAATTTACTAAAAATTCCGGCATGACCCCTTTATTTCTTCGTTGAAACCACACATACATTCAGTTATCATCCATTCCTAATCCAACACCCCCCATCAATGCGCCATCATCCATACAATCATCCAAACATTCATCAACATCAAATAATACAAGGCTAAGGATCAAGGAATACATAAAACATAGAGTTTATGTAAAACCGTAACTCCTAATATCTAATTTCATCAAATCTTGGCCAAATTATCAAACTATATATGGAAATTGATGACAAGATATCATATATCACAACTACATAGTCCATTTTCCATGAGAGATTGAAGCCATCAGTTATAACTCCACCTTTTCTTGAGCTTAAGGGCCTTCCCATGAACCTAAAATATGATTATTTAGGTGAGGGAGACACTTTCCCAGCCATAATTTCAAATGAGCTCGAGAAGGAACAAGAAGACCAACTACTAGATATTCTAAGAGAGTTTAAAATCACAATAGGTTGGACACTTGTTAGTATCAAAGGCATCAGTCCATCAACCTGTATTTATAGAATTCTCCTCCAAGATACATCAAAACCATCCAAGGAGACACAAAGATACCTTAACCCTCCAATGATGGAAGTAGTAAAAAAGGAAATCTTGAAACTACTTGACGCAGGAATCATTTACCCTATCGGTGATTTGGAATGGGTAATTCCTATACATGTGGTACCAAAGAAGGGCGGAATGGCCATCGTTACTACCCCTGAGGATGGTATGTTGGCAACAAGGGTTCAAATGAGATGGAGGATGTGCGTTGATTATCGAAAATTGAATCCTTTCACAAAGAAAGATAATTTTGCTTTACCTTTTATGGACCAAATGCTTGAGCGCCTAGTAGGCCGCTCACATTATTACTTTCTCAATGGATATTCAGGATATAACCAGATTGTAATAGCGTCGGAGGATCAGAGCAAGATGACGTTTACATGTCCTTTCGACGCATTCGACTATAGGAGAATGTCATTGAGCCATGTAATGCTCCAACAACTTTTCAGCGATGTGTAATGCCAATTTTCTCAGAATATATTGAGAACATAATCAAAGTGTTTATGGAAAATTTCACTATTTACGATGATTCGTTTGAACAATGCTTGAGTCGCTTGCAACTAGTACTAGCTCGTTGTGTTGAATTATGAGAAATGGCATTTCATGGTATCGCACAGTGTGGTGCTAGGTCACGTAGTCTCCTAAAAGGGAATTGAAGTTGAATTTTCCAAGGTTTTGGTAATAAGAGATTTACCAACCCAAACGACAGTAAAGAAAGTTCGAGTATTTCTTTGACATGCGGGTTTTTATCATCGATTCATTTGGGATTTTTTGAAGATTACACAACCATTGTACAACTTACTGCAAAAAGATACGTTCTTCGATTTTGATGAACAGTGTAACAAAGCATTTGAAGTTTTGAAGGAGAAGCTAATTTCAGCCCCAATACTGCAACCGCTAAACTGGAATCTTCCATTCTAATTGATGTGCGACGCAAGTGACGTTGTAGTCAGGTGCGATAGTAGGACAGCAAGTATGACGTTGTAGTCATTATGCCTCTCATATGCTGGATAAGGCACAATTCAACTACACTATGATAGAAAAGGATTATATGCGATAGCGTTTGCATAGGACAAACGCTATCGCATATAACAATTCTACTGGAAGATGGCAAGCTTTCCCATACACCATTAGATAAGGTGGCATTCCGATAGGAGTTTTGAATGCAGCTATATACCCACAATACATCTCCAAGCCAAAAACTCCAATCTTTCCGAGTAGCTATTTTCTAAAATAGTTCTCGAGTAGCTGTTGGAGAAAGATATTGATAATCTCCTCCGCACGCACCATCAACTAATTTCTTATCATAATAGGATATCCCTTTATAAAAATATTGAATTAGAAGGCTCTCAGGACATTGATGATTCGGACAACTAGCAACTAAATGTTTAAAACGTTGTCAAAATTCATGAAAAGTCTCCTTTGGTTTATGTTTGATGCTACTTATTTGTGTTTGGATATCAGTAACTCTTGATGTCGAAAAGTACATATTAATAAATGCCCTTTCCATTTGTGCCTAAGTTGTTATTGTATTAGGGGGCAAATCAAACAACCATCTTTGCTTGTTCATTTAATGAGAAGACAAACGCTCTTAACTCCATCACCTCATTGTTAACCCTTTCAGGTTTCATATTCTCACAAACTGATCTAAATTCCTGGAAATGATGATGAGGGCATTCTCCTGGTCCACCATTAAATACAGACAACTTTTGCAAGAAACTAGAATATAACTTAAAATTTGCACCCACAACTGGAAAATTAATATAGAAAGGTGAATTATTATTAGTGCTATACTCAGGCATTTGCCTAAGGGTAAGTTCAGGATCACCATCATTCTGGACATTATTCATATTATTCTGATATTCAGCCATTGCAGAAATTAAAATTGGAACTTTCTTACTTTGTTTTCTTAAAAATTTAGAAGATTATCTCGGCCTTTCAAAGCTGTGCTCAATCTCCCTTACTTTCTCCTTTACGCTTGATTTTGTGACACGTCCACTTCGCAAGTTCATACACTAGCCAGAAAGTCAGAAAAAGTGCTAAAACAAAAACGAAAAGAAAAAGAATCACAATGAGTTATTAATAAAAGAACTTTTCCTTAGCAACGACGCCAAAATTTGACATGTCCATCGTAAGGTGTGCAAATTATATCCAAACTATGCCACACAATAGCAAGATATTAAATTAATATAGTAGGGGCAAGTCAGGGTCGATCCCACAACGAACATGTTTACTAATGAACCTAAAGTGATTCTAAACAGGAAAAATGGGGTTTTGAGGTTGATGTTTTAAGCTAAACTAAACAACAAATATAAATGAGTTCTTAAAGGTGGTAAAAGGAAAGTAGTGTGACTAATGTATAGTATTTTGGTTGGATTTCTTCATCGATCGTATTTTTTTTCTTACTTAATAATGTTTGTGAATGTTGTAACGAAGTGAAACTTAATTAACGTCATTGTCGATAATGTTAACTCTTGTGAAAATGAGCTAATCCTAACACTAGTTAACTAGGCCAAAAGAGAATGAAAGTAAGTTAGCTAATATTGTTTAAGCGCATAACTCAATATTCCATATAAACTAGCAAAAGAGAATGACTAGTAAGAATAAGCTCACTGGAATGAATACTCAAAGTTATAAAAAGGAGAATGATATAACTTTTAGCTTGCTGTCATATTTGGTCAAAAGAGAGTGAGAAATGCATAAAACCTTAATTATACAACTTAGAATGACCCATTCTAAATCATATGATCGCAATTTAGCTCAATCAATTCATCCATGAAACAAATATCAAATCATAAGCAAGAAATATTATGATCATATTCCATCTTTGAAATCCACTACAAACATGTCTACATTGTCACACTATGAAATTACACGCGATACATAGATAAAAAAAACTGTCCAAAACCAATATAATTAACGCAATCCATAGATCCAACAACTGATTAAATAACAACACTTATAAAACCATTAATCATAAAGAAAAGATTAATATAAAAAGGTTATAGTTGTTTCTCTCCCAATTTTGATCTCCATAGATCATTGTTGATGAATATGTATCCTTTGATGAAGTGTCTTGATCGTCAGCTTAGCGCATCGATCAATTCAGTGATGATCTACTTGCTCGAACGGATTGATTTTCTTGATTGGGGAGGTTTCCCTTGTTATCTTTACAAGGGAGGTTTCCCTTGTTATCAATTCAGTCAAAGAAGCCCCCTTTAAGTGAAAAAGGACGTTTGGTATTTATATGATACTCGGGAATGCATCTTCAAAACCTTAAATCGACGTTGAAGTTTCAATCAAGCTTCTGGAATTCAGCACGACACGGTTGTGTCACACTGACACACAGCCGTGTCACACACAATCCTAAAAGAGACCATCACGCAACACGGGCATGTTTTGTTCTGGCACGGTCATGCTCTTGTAAAACTGAACCTACTAAACTCCTGTGATATGACTATGTCCCGATGCAACATGGCCATGTCTACCTTGAAACCTTCAAGATTGTGAAGGAATATGGCTCGTGCCATATCAGTTGTCATCAACACGGACCGTGTCACTTTGGGCAGTGACTCCGATCCTTCAGGTTGTGCGGGCTATGTTGTTTGATGCTCAATGACATGGCCCGTGTCACACTCACCTCGTGCAAATATGATGAATAATCATCCCTTTAGACTCCAACTTGATAGAGAACCACTTTTAATATACGTCAATCAACTCTGAAATCAGTTTTGCACAGAATCCATCTTTTTATCCTCCTTCTGCACACTAAACACAAAACTACGACAGTATCCAACTCCAAAAGAAATAAAAAATGGAGACACGATATTTGAGTTTTCTTTGACAAAGATGAAGATTGTTGAAGTTTGTCTCAAAAGACGCAAAAGGAGACACAGTCCTACATAATGGAACATGACCGTACGAGATGGTCAATGTGGAATCTCGACATAGGGCCTGGCAGAGGCCGTGCGGGGTGTGACACGGCCGTGTGAGCTCGTGAGGAAAAAACTCCATGTTTTATTTTATCTATTTTAATCGCGTGTGCACGCGCACACACACATATCATATGTATTAGGATTTTCTGAAATAAGAGATATACAATGAAAGTGTGAGACTTTTTAGAATTGTCATAGAGATTTGTAGGGGCTTGAGCAACTGAGAGAAGGACAGAGATGAATTTGTAATCGTGTGATTCGATTAGTGGATTGTTTTTTGTAGGGTTTTTTTTTCGATGATCGGGTTTTCTAAATATTAAAATCTTGTATGTTATTACTTTGTTTCTTGTTCGTGTTGGTTATTGTTTGTTGTTTGATTGTGATATTTGGATTCACGGATTCTCGGATTCTCGGATTATATTCGGATCGAATTTGTAACATATCTCTTCTTTAAGCTGTGGCATAACTCTATTGGTTGATTTGCGCGTCGGTGTTCAACTTAGAAAAAGTGAAATAGACGTCGAAATAACAATCGCCATGTAAGAGTAATCATATTTTTAGGTAGATCTCCACACGAATCATCAAGTTAAATAGAAAGGGCACACACCTGGAACTTTCCTTCAAAAATATTTTACACGCAAAAACCAAAAAAGTCCTCTCAGACAACAGATTGTTTGCAAAAGTTAAAGTCCACCCAGAACATGAACCCAACACCTCCTTCCGACAAAGTCAGTCGACCCCAACTCCAGTTCCCACCTTCCTAAAAACCTACTGATTTACTCCAGCAACAAATGCTAATTGTTGATTTTTTTTTTTCACGCGATTTACTTAGTTTGATACTCCCTCTTTGCAATAATGTTTTAATATTTTCTTCATACTAATTATTGAATACACATCTAATTTTTTTGTGTGAAATTGCATTCTATCAGAAGGAATAAATTATAACTTGTATAAATAAGGGGAAAAATATATCTGAAAAATTTATACAAGTCATTATTTTTATTCCCGTTGTTTTATAAAAATATATATAATCAATATATATTAAAATAAAATTTATATTATCAATATAATTTAAAATAAAAGAAAATAATATTAAATATGATATATTATATATATTTTGTAACGATCCAAATTATATGAAATGTAAAAGATATTGTTTGTTTTGTTAACAATTATCTATTTGATGACAAATATCTTACATCAATTAAAAGAAAAAACATCTTTTCGGTAAAAATGGGTAAACTCCCTACAGTTGCAATATTTCTCTTTGCTCGTATAAATAATCAACACCCATCATCTCCTGCCCTCACATACCCAAATTCCAAACAAACAAAACATCTCAACCACCAGCATGGCCGCCCCACCTCTCCTCACCAGCACTCTCCTCCTTCTCCTCCTCCTCATCTCCTCCCCAATCGCCCTATCCCTCCCCTCCGACGTGGGCACAGTCTTCTCCACCACCCTCGCCAACCCTGACGATATTCTCCCCGTCGAGGAGAACACGAAAGTCCCCGCCGTCTCCAAAGCGGATCCCGTCGTCTCCTCCGGTGCTGAGTTCGAGGACAACAACGAGTTCGCGAAGGAGAAGGTGCCGGTGGACGAGATCGAGAGGGAGAAGGATGATGATCTGATCTTGACCCCAAAGGAGCCGTTGACTATTGTGACTCTTCGTCCGATCGGGGGATTCCGTTTCGTGAATCGAAGGTTCGGCGGAGGGCAACGTGGGTTTCGGTTCCCGGTTCGATACGGGGGTCTTCATCGGCAGCGTGGCGATAACATACGGGCGAGGTTTGATGAGGAAAGGATCTCTGGCGATGAATTTGATCAGAGGGTTGAGTTTCGGCCTAGGATGATGAGCATGCCGTTGACTAAGTATCGCCCCGCGGTGATGTTTCCTCGCCATAGGGGCGAGGATCGCGAGGGGATGGTTTTGGGCGAGTTTAAGGAACCCCGTGTGTTCTTCCATTCCCATCACGATCACGAGCATGAATATGATCGTCATGATCATGACCACGAACACGAGTTTGGTCATCTCGATCTCGACCGTGGCTATCATCATGATCATCACCATGGCGAGGATCGCGAGGAGATGGTTTTGGGTGGAATTAGGGATCCCCGTGTCTTCTTCCGTCCCCATCACCATGATGAAGACCACGATCAGGGGCATCATGATCATGACCATGATGAAGACCACCATCACGAGCACCATGATCGTGACCATGATGAAGACCACGATCATGAGCATCGCGATCATGACCATGAAGACGAGTATGGTCATCGCCGCCACCACCACCACCACCATCATCACCATGGTGAGGGCCGTGATAGGTTTGATCAGGATGAAGGGATGCCAAGAATGGAGAGGGATCATCATGAGGAGCTAGACGATGGGGTTTTCACGAAGATCCGCAAGTTCTTGAGCCCGTTCTAGGTGTGTGGCTCAGTCCGTTCAGTGGCCGCTCTTCATGGTCGCCGTTTGGATATTGTGGTGATTTAGAATAAGCTTCTGTGTCCTGTTCTGAGTCAGATGCATTGGATTTGAAGCAGTGTATGATATATGTAGACGATAGGATCGTCACCGTGGGTTGTTCATGATGCTTTTATGTGTATCGATTGCTATATACAGTGCTTGATCTTGTGCTTTTCTACCCTTTGATTCGTATTATGTATAATTATTTGTGTGATAAACATCGTATCTGTGACTTCATAGTAACTTGATGTATACTAGGTCTCGCACTTGTGGTATTAAACCTTAAAAATGAAACTGAACATGGTAGCTCCGAACGAGTGCCCATTATCACATAGTAAAGATTGAGAGATCGGCTAAGGTGTTCTTTTATGCCTCAGGGGCCTCGCTTGCTATTGCATTCGATCTTAACTTTTGAGCATGAGCCCGTTCAATCTTAACAAACAGGTATGATCCTGTTTCCACGGTGGTCTTTCTTCTACAGATAAAAACTTATGGCTTTAGATTGATGAATGCAATCCCTCAGTACAAAGCAATACTATGCTCTCTCCCGAGGATTTCTATGTGTCCAAGTTACTGTCCTAAGAGATGGAATCAACAAAAAAAAATATTCGACCTTTTCCCCCGTAGTGTATGATTTTCTACTACCTATCGGCTATTGGCCGTCATATATCTCGATACAAGTATCACATATTTTGAAGAATTGAAATCCGCTAGAAATTAGCTACAACGTGGACCAATTTTGAGTTCATGAAGCGTATGATACTAGAAGAGGGGTTGGAGATAGCTAGGCAATATAGACGAAAACCTGTCCTACAGAGAAACACTCGAGGCTATTTTTTCTCAAAGCGAAGGCAACTGAATACAGTATACTTTTGATGCTTTCATAAATTGTGCATCTCTATAATGGCGAGAACAATTTTGGGCGGCAGCAAATGCAGGAAGAACACGGAACAACGACATCTGAAATAAGTGAATCTACCGGTAGTCTAGTTTTATATGGGCCACATAAACATGAAAAGAAGGCCACAAATTCATGCGACGCACCATTTTTATTTTATTTTTTTTCCTTCTGCCTTGAGATTAACGTAGGTCGTTGACATTGTTCAGGAAAGAGTGTCGAATGTTTGAGTTTTGACACCTGGGTGATCAGCAAATATACTGTTCCTCCAGCCTATGCACCATTTTTCTTTCGTTGGCATAGATTTTACACACTGTATATACCTCCTTTTTTTTCATAATAACATGCTGTATATACTTTATTCAATCTCCATCTAAGATAGTGAGCTACAAATGTTGTATTTTTTGTTCAAAATATGCTACATGTATACGATTTGTGAGTTTTGGAGACACCTATATAAAAGCATTAGGTGGAATTGTACCTAACCACATACGATACAAAATTATGTCTTGCTAAAATATTCAATTTGAAAATCACAGACTCACAAGTTGAGATTAAAACCTCAGCTAGCACTAATTGAGGAAAGAGAAATTAATTTGTCCTTAATCTCAATATTTGATTTCCGAATCCAATAATTTAACTACTTGAGCCTATTGAAACGGACTTATGTTACCATGGACGAGACCTTTTTGGAATCGAAAACTTATTTTTCACCATCCAATTCTCCCTTCCAAGGGGTGATTCAAGGTGAAAGGAAGAATTGGTGGGAGTATGATGATGTTGAACATGGAAATCGCGTGAGCAGTAGGAATCAACTTGCAGAACAATCTGTCACCACGGAACAACTTGTCAATGAGGTTTCGAAAGACCAATTAGTAGAACAACAGGTGGTACAATATATAGAAGTTGAACAACATGAGCAATGTCAACATCCTGAACAAGAGAGTGAATTAGGTGTTGATCCCTCTTTCTCTACAGTACACGACTCATCCCTTGAGGGTATCCTCGAGGTAAGTCCGCCTACCATAGCCTCCTTTTGTGATGATTCGGATACTTGTGTTGGACATAAGTTGTCTTATAGGTATAATCACGGAGTTCCTCCAACTCGATATTCACCGGAGATGAAGAGCACGAAGGTTAAATATCCAATTGTAGATTATATGTCAACTCAACGATGTAGTGAATCTCTCAGGACATTTGTGCACAACTTATCAGCAATTCATGTTCCTAATGATGTACAAGAAGCCTTAGTAGACCCAATATGAACTAAAGCAATACACGAGGAAATGAACGTGTTAAACAATGTCAAAGAAAGCAGCTGTACGCCTGTGAAGAAATTAGCGCATGTCAAAGAAGGCAACTACATGTCTGTGAAGAAACGTATGTCAAAGAAGACAACTGCACGCTTATGAAAGTTGCGTTCTGAAAATTGTATATAAACATATGTAACAGATCTTAATTTCTTATGCTTCTTATATGTACAATTCAATTTTATCAATCTATTCCTCAAAGATTTGACATGGTATCAGAACGAGGTTGATTTAGTACATGCTCCTCATCATCTAATGCAACATCTGTAGCATAATCCATCCATAAAATCCTCTCTCCTCCGCTTACAATTCCTCGCCAATCAGCCAAACTACTCGAATCCGAAGATCAATGTCTCGGGCCATTACGTTCGCTACCTCGTTCTCCACCACGAGCACCACCTACTGCATCGTTGTCGCCACCGACTCCTGCTAATTTTGATTCATGTGTGACATCTCCGCCGTCGTCGGATCGAAGAGGTCTTCGTCGGAAGCCCTTATCGTCAAAGCTGAGAGGCGATTTGGGGGAGACATTTGGTGAAGAAGTGAGTGAGGCGTTTGGTTGTTGAGATTTGGTAAATGGTGAGGTGAGCGTGGAGGCAGCCGGATGAGAGGTTGGATGAGAAGTTGGTGGTGAAGAAGTTGGGCCAGACCATAGAAGGAAGAGTGGGCCATAGGAAAACGTTTAACTTCAGGTTGGGCCGTGGTGAAGAAGTTGGGCCAGACCATAGGAGGAAGAGTGGGCCGGGGATATTGGGCTGGGCCATAGTATACAACCCTCATTTCAGGGATTTGTATCGGCCCATTGTAATATCGGCCCAGCAGACTTGAGGTCCAGAACATTTATTCCTGCCCAAGCCTAGTCCAGATTGGTTGGCCCATATCCAACGGCCCAACTGAGCAGCGGACCATACCCAGTCCAGACCCAGCAGCCCACATCAATCAAAAGCCCAGTCTGGGCCCTACTTATCGGGTCGACTCTCACTCCTCTAAACCATGACAAAGGCTAACAAAAGAAAACCGTCGATGCCTCTTCTTCGCTATTTCCCTTCACAATCAAGTAGTACAACCAGTTCTTGAAACTCATCAACCCTAATACGGCTCATTCGGTCCATGATGGTCCTACGATCCGGCTAGCTCATTCGATGCAGTTAGCCCACTTCGTAGGTGTGGCTGAAAACTGTAATCGTTGGATTATAGACAATGATGCATCGGATCACAAAACTTAGATGTATTAGTTATAATATAATTAATGTGTTTATGCTATAAGTCAAGTAAATAGTTGCAGTCTAGGTCAGATGCTAGTGACTAGACGGATGCAGATATATAAGGATTGTGCAGGCCATCAGATGTAGACTACTACAAAGGACTTTGGATAAACAACTAGTGCACTCATGAGCAACAAATGAACTTAAAGGCTTCAGGATGAAGGACTGAGCTTGCAGACGATGACCAACATTACAAGGCATAAACTGAGTCAGATCTGAGTGCAGACAAGAGTTGCAACAAAGACTGGGTGCAGACTAGGATTATGATAGAGACTGTGTGCAGACCAGGAGTTGCAGCAGAATGGACTGCACCAGAGGTGATTGCCAAGGTTGGGTCAGAGGTATGAAGTCAGTCAAGCGAAGATTTGAGTTAAAGTAGCAACAGTACGGATTTTGTGGTAGTGGACTGCCAGCATCAGGAACAAGATGGTGGAGGATATGAGTGGACTGCCGGGAACAATGCATTGTCTACAAAGGTTTGTTTCTTGAGCCTTTAAAAGGGAACCGATGAGGCTTAGTGATCTGAGCTTAGAAACGTGGATTGAAAAGCAAATAGTGCAAAGAAATCTAGCAACTCAAAGATTACTCAAGAAAGCAAAGTCGTGAAGATACAATCGAAAGTGTCACTAGTCTGTAGAAGAACAAAATCTTGCAGCAGAGTCCAGTGTTCGGATCTGTGCAAAGCTTCTAGGTTCTTTGTCTTTCATACAAGTTAGATAACTTGTAAAAGAAAAGTCTCTTGTAAATAAAAACAAGAAGATAGTGATACTCACCTCTTGGGTTGACTACACTAGTCACCAAGTGAAGACTGGACTAAGCTCTCGATCATCATTTGATATCGAGTGTCTGAACGAGTATAAATATTGTGTCCATTTACTGCTTTCATTATACTGATACTTAGAATTGCTTCTAACAAATTATCACAGCCGAAAATGAGATAAAGACTCAAGGAGTTACAAATCTCGAGTGCAGACAAGATAGTATCATCTGCAGACTAGTCTCCATAATATCATTATTCCGTAGAAAAAACCATTAAAATCTTGAACAACTTATTCACCCC